>JNEY01000179.1:213391-233269 GCA_020875895.1 Aphelenchus avenae
GAACAAACGCGTTTGTTCGTTTTATATGAACCGAAACTGACCGCAACTGCACTATGCAAATTCGCACCACAGAACTGTATAAATAAGGCCGGAAACAGTGAGACGCATCAGTCAGCTCATCGCAAGCGCCTCTTCAGCTCCCGCTCTCTTCAGTGCTCTCATCGCAATGTCGCGCCCTCCTGCTCAGCCGTTCCCGGCGGACGCCTTCCAAGTGCGCTCGACGATGCCGCATGAACCGACCCTGCCACGTTCGTCTTCAACGTGCCTGGCCGATTCAGGACGCCGGATAACAAGGCGTAAGCTGCATATACCCATACCCATAACCATACAAACCTTTAACCTCAGAGCTTGAAGCAAGACGGCCCAGACCCTAAAGCGCGAGCACTCACGGCTTGAAGCCAGTCGACTCAGGCCTTAACCTCTGAGACTGAATCAAAAGAACTCACTGCTTAAGCGAAAACCCTCAGGTTGAAGTCAGACGACTCAGGCCTTAACCTCAGAACTTGAAGCAAGACGAATCAGATCTTGAAGCCAGATCTTAACTCAGACTCAGGGCTTAACCTCGGTGATTGAAAGCTTGAAGGCAATACGCAAGCAATACGACTCCTGTCTTTAACCTCAGAACTTGAAGCAAGAGCACTCAGTGCTTATGCGAGAGCATTTACAGCTTGAAGCAATACGCCTCAGACTCTCAAGCGCGAGCACTGATAGCTTGAAGCAAGACGACCTTAACCTCAGACCTTAAAGCAAGGCGACTCGAACCCTACAACGATAAATCAAGGCGACTCAGACCTCAACCTCAAAGCTTGAAGCAAGAGAACATCGTGCTTAAGCGAGAACACTCACAGCATGAAGCAAGAAGACACAGGTCTTAACCTCGGATCTTGAGTAAGAGAACATCGTACTTAAGCGAAAACACTCCCAGCTTGAAGCAAGACGACTCAGACCTTAACCTTAGAGCTTCAAGCAAGAGAACTCAGTACTTAAGAGAGAATACTCACAGCTTGAAGCATGATGACTCAGGCCTCAACCCCGGACCTTGAAACAAGAGGACATCGTGCTTAAGCGAGAACATTCACACCTTGAAGCAAGAAGACTCAGGCCTTAACCTCAGAGATTGAATCAATGTGTCTCAAACCTTAACTTACGCGCTTGAAGCAAGTAGATTCAGTCCTAACTGAGAACACTCGCAGCTTGAAGCAAGAGGACTCAAGCTGTAAGGCAAGGGAAAACAAGATGACTCAAACCTTAACTCGCGGCTACAAGCAAAATGACTCTAATGTCTCAGCGTCTCTTCACGGTCGTGTAACTTATGCATAAACGGGCCGCCAAAGGCGGCCGCACAGCTAGTCTTCTACCTAGTTCGGTAAGCGCCGTCAGGCAACGTTTGGACGGCCCCTTTGGCTTTCCCGATAGACTTCAATGACGAGCGTCGAGATGCACTTTTCGAGTATTGGCCTAATAGGTATTTTTGCCAGTCAACCCGCAATCTAGAGCCCGATTTTGCTTTCGGAAAATTTGAGGTTTTCAGGTTTCAAACGATTTTTGTTCGTGTTTCAAGCTTACAAAGCATGCTCAACTCTCAGATACTCAGAAAGCTCAACTCGTGTTCTGATATGGAAGTCGTTTAGTTGTCAACTTGGTGTTCAAAAAATGGATTGCTACTTGCTACTTTGCTGGGTAGCAGAAACGAACGCCACCTGCACCAAACACTGGCCTAATCATGACGTCGCCTACCAGTCGTGAAACTGCAACGTGTCCCACTTGAAAGTCGCTCGACAGTCGCGAAGAAACCTGCAGATACCCGACGTACGTAAAGGCAGCTTGTCAAGGAAGAGAGTGCCCACAGACAATGAGCTGCGGCGGCCGAGAGCCGCTTTAATCGCTGTTAATGGGCTGAAGATGAACACGCTTCCGTCGAGTTTCAGCTGGCCCACGTAGGCGTTGCGCAGGCGTCGAAACGCACCCCATCGACATAGTTTCATCACTTTGTCGTCGAGTTTCTCCGAAGCTAGGCACTGACCGGACTGGGCTTCAAGGAGGATAACCTCTCGCAAGTTGCTCTCTACCGTTGTATGCTGGTATCGTCGAAACATTGGGTGTTCTATCGACTAGAACGATGAAAAAGTTGATTTTCCTGACGGTTACCTATCACCAAGAAAAGACAACTGACCTTGCATCCTTTGCACCTTTCCGTGTTGAGCCTAACGTAATCCACCATTCGTAGAGCCAGTTGTTCCTGGTTTTCCTCGATTATCAGATGCCATTGTTTACACACCAGTTGGCAAGTGTCGAGATCATGCCTTTCGAGGAAAGAGAGAACGCAAACCGGATTCCGGACGAAGGGACTATTGCGAGAACGTCCTGTCGGGCAGACCGCGGGCACGAATAGCCGCCACTTTACAGCCAGAAACAAGTGGTCAACGTGGGTAAGGACGCACGTGGCATTTCTTCGCAGAACATTCCGGGCACGACGACCCCGCTTTCGAGAGGCATCAGCAAATCGCTCGAAACGATAGACAATCCGCTCTCCTGGAGGCGTAGGTGTGCGAGGACGCCACGGGATATTAAGTACCATACTTCATGAAGAACAACTAAAGTTGCATATTTCGAACCTGACAACATTAACGATATAATCAATATCTAAAAAATGCTCAGAACCAGGCAAACCGGAGGAAAAGCTATGTTGACTGCTCAAGCTGTTTTGTACGCTACTGAGTGCCCTCAAAAGTGATGACCCATTATGGCGCGAGCGCGTCAATAAAAAGCGAGAGATAGCCGCAACCTTGTGGCAGAAATGCGGTCTCTTTCAGCCAAGCGAGTGTTCAGTAGCACTCAGTGGGGCCGCATGGCGTAAATTGATGAGCGGCGTCGTCGGTGAGTGCTAGTCGCTAGCGTCGCGTTAGTGCCAGCAAGCGGAGGCTAAATTTCCTCTCTGCATGGGCACTCTTGCGTCCCGCTTGCTGTTGGCGATGGATCAGCTTTTGTAGCATTGAACTGAACTTGACCTTAAGTGATTCTGGTACAGTTTATCTTGTCCGTTTGTGAACGAGTGGATAAATAACTATTAGGTACAAAAAAAATTGACACTGAAAAATGCTGAACCGGAAGATTGGGAACTGATGATCCAGTATGCCCGTTACAATTTAGGTCCCGTCATCGTTCTGCCGCTAAAGTTTCCCGCTCCATTCAAGACTGATACAAGAAAAATGAAGCCACGTGAAATTGTGAGAAATATCACACTGAGGCTAACGATGTTGGGCGTCCAATGCGCACTAGCGGCTGACTTGCTTCTACGGCAGAAGGCGCTCTAAAAACAAATAGAATGCTTCTCTTAACGTTCTCTAAAGACCCGTTCTACCCGTTTACTTCCCTTTTACACCCAGTCCTGGTTCCCGTGTAAACTTCAGAAATGCAATGAACGCGTGTAACGTCAGAAGGGTACTAAGCGGCAATGTGTAGTCGTTTATTATTCTTTACGAAGGCAATGTAGATTTCAAACGTTAGGTGGGAAGCGCGCTAGCCTAAAGTTAACCATCCTAACTCCGCACCATTTTGACGGCCTGCTGAGGTAAACTTCCAGCTCATCGCCCGTATGAATGTTCCGAATGCGACGGCGGTGGCATACCTGCACGCTGCGGATGACGTGGTCGGTACGTCAGGTGCAACATCAGGCTCTACGGTTACTTGAACGTCGTCCGCAGGACGTTTGAATACTTCGTACACCCCGAAAACCTCCGTTGGGAGCGTTAACGAGCCGAACACATTGGAAGTATCGTACAACAGCTTGAAGCGCTAAAACTGAAGTTGTTATGCAGAGCGAGACCAATGGAATTTTAGCCGAAAATTTGATAAATATAGTAAAAATCAGTCGGTTGGCGCCTAGCGGCCGG
Organism: Aphelenchus avenae; assembly: GCA_020875895.1. Classification (NCBI taxonomy): domain Eukaryota; kingdom Metazoa; phylum Nematoda; class Chromadorea; order Rhabditida; family Aphelenchidae; genus Aphelenchus; species Aphelenchus avenae. The sequence continues at coordinate 217,285 of JNEY01000179.1, forward strand.
CCATTTTACCTAGTGTTTAGCGTTGCGTAACGCCCCTCCTAGCAGTGGCGTACCAATCCTTGGGGCAGGGGAGGCATGCCCCCCCCCCTATATCCGAAGGGTCAGAAAAGTAGCAAAGGGGGACCCTTATCACGCGGCGACCGAAGGCCGCCCCAAAAAGTTGACCTAAAGGGGGACCAAGGGTAATTTTGGCGCTCAATATCTTGGCCCACCTAAAATTTGGGTGGTCCTAAACCTAGATGCTCAGCACGCCACGGCCACCTGGATCCCCCTTACTCTGTAACGCCCCTCGTAACGGTGGTAGGGCCGCATTTAGGGAGGGGGGGGTCTATATTAAATAATATAGCCTAAATATGCCATTACGACGTTATGAATTAGAGCGAAGGGGATACATGTAGAGGGTTGGGTGGTTAGAGAACGTAGGTATTCGCAGAACAGGTGACGCACCTCGATCAGCTCTCTGACGAACGTTGCGCTGCCGACAAAGCGGTTCTCTACGCGTCGAACTTTCTCGTGCGGAAAAAGCCCAAGGATGTAGCCCATTATCGCTTCGCTGTTTACGATAGCGAGGTCCACGGAACTCAATCGTAGCGCTAGCTCGCACTGATCCCCCAGTTGAGATGAACGGTGCCGACGTTAGTGTTGAAGTCGTCGCCGAAGTAACGACAGAAGAATTTTGCAGCTGGTGCGGTAGCAAGAATGGCTTCGCGGATGTAGGTGTTTCGAAAGTGAGCAAACGCCAAATGGATTTTCCCCACTGATAGCGGGTCGTCAATCTTCTTGAGTCGATTGAATATGCGTACGTCCCGGACACTGCTGTCAGCGAAGTGGTAGCAGAAGGCTAGCGAGTACGACGCCGTTTTAACCTCCTAAAGACGTACTAGCTTCGTAACGTGCTAGAACACGATAACAAAGGTATGTTGTAGCTTAGATTGGGTAACTAGTGCATCAAGTGTGTGAGAACGCTCTCTCCGTCCGACTTACCATCCTAAAGTACTAAGGGATGGAGAGGAAGTACGCTGGAGAAAGTGCCATTATTCGCCTTTTCATTTCCGCGGAGACCAACTGACATGAGTCCACATCTTTCCGGGTTAGATTCGCGAAAATATCGACGAGTATTTCGGTCGGCATTCGAAATTGAGTGTGATGCCTAAAGGGCCTAATCCCTCTTCATTCTCGGCTCAATATTACCTGAGATTGACGTGTGGCAGAAAGTTGGATGTGTCCCGAAAGAACCTGTACCGGAGTTTTCGAACATACACGTCCGGTAGTCCGCTGCATAGTTGTTCAATCCGTAGTCCGATCGTTGTCTCAAGGGCGAATCCCTCGATACTCGCAAGGAAGCGATAGTTGTAGTGCATGTATTTGCATCTACCGTCCTTTCCGTCTTTTAAGGCAACTGGTGCCATTGACAAGGAAGACTCTTTTATGCGTAGCAAGTCGAAGAACGGGTCGAACTTTACGCTGCTAAAATTGTAGCTTCCGCGCGCCGTCAAGCAAAGCTCCCGAGGAGTCTGCGATGGATGTAGCGAACGAATGACCTGAAAACACGGCATCCGCACGAGGTAAATATCACTGAAAAGTACCTATTCGGAATTAGGCAATGCGTACCTGAATCAAGTCGATGACGTCGACTTTGATCAAGGTATGTTTAATTGTCAGGGACGAACACCTAGCGCGCTTCAGAAGCTCCGCCAGGTAACTGACCGAGACAACGGGGCAGTAGAACACCATGGCTGAGCACGGAATTGCATATGCAAGGCTGATGTAATTGCGAGGGCGACTGAAAGCTTTGTCTGTGTGTGTTTTCGCTTTGCAATATTGCTAGATAGCAGCAGCGAACGGTGTCACACACCCTTGGAAACTCAGCTTACCGGTCACGGAAACGTAAGGCGTCGTACTTGAAGGTAGAGAGGGTGGATTTTCAAGGATCAGCATGCCCACCGACAGCGAGCTAGCTGGGCCGAGGGCCCCTTTAATTGCGGTTAATGGACCGAAGAGGAATATGCCTTCAGCGAGCTTCAGCTCTTTCACATACGCGTTCCGCAAGCGTCGAAGCGCACCCCATCGACACAGTCTCATCACCTTGTCGTCGAGTTTTTCCGTGACTACGCACTGATCAGACTTGGCTGCAAAGTCGATCGTCTCCCGCAAGCTGCATTCCACCGCGATATGATCGTACCAACGAAACCATGGGTGGTATATTTCCTAAAATGGTCAACAAAGCCTGCTAAAGTTGTAACAAAACAATAACAAAACAAACACTAAAGAGATAAAAGAACGAAGACAAAATTTAGACCGAACTACAAGGCTTTATGAGGCTCCAAAACAACCCACTTTACTATCTCGGCTATGCGTGGCCTCGGTGAGCCAACAGTAGTCCAGCATTCGTAGAGCCAGTTGTGCGTTGTTTTCTTCGATCGTCTGGTGCCAGAGCTTGCACACCAGCTGGCATGTGTCCAGATCATCCGGTTCGAGGAATAAGAAAATGCAGGCTGGATTCAAGACGAATCCGAAATTATGGCTATAACGTCCGGTCGCGGGTAGGAATAGGCGCCACTTTACAGCCAGCAATAGGTAGTCCGCGTAGGTAAGAACGCAAGTGGCATTTTGTCGCACAACGTTCCGTGCACGACGACCCCGCATTCGAGACGCATCAGCGAAACGCTCGACACGGTGGACGACCCGCTCGAAACCACGGACCATCCGCTCTCTTGGAGGCGTAGGCGTGCGAGGAGGGCCCCACTCGTCAAATCCGAATCCCATTCCAGAACTAAAATCCGTATTTTCAGCCTGACACCATTAATGGTAGTGGCAAGAACCCATAAAAATGCTTGGAACCTGGGCAAAGGGAGGGTAATTTGGGCGGTTATAGCTGCATTCAACACAACTAAATACAACATCATTGAACGTTTTGTTACCTAACAACAGCGTAAATGAGGCCAAAGCCAGTGGCAACCTTGTGTTACTAATGTGGCCACTTCTTGCGCAAGAGTGTCCAGCGGCGCTCCAAGGGCCCACATGGTGTGAATCGATGAGCGACGTGTTTGGCGAAATGCGGTCCGCTAGCGAGCCGTTAGTGTCAGCAGGCAGAGAGTGAATTCACTCCATGCATGGCCACCCTGCCGTCCCGCTTGCTTTTGGCTTGTTGTTCTCTTCATACAAGCAAACAAGATTCACTGAAGCCGTGGAAAAGTTCACTGAAGACTCCGGATGCTCACTAGCAGGGAGGTTGGATGTTTGTATGGGAGGTTTGGAACCGTCACTAGAAGATCAGAAAGACTTTGCGAACGATTTGGCATCATCGCGGAAGAATGAAATGGAACAATGAAAAATAAGCTTTTCAAATTCATTTTCGGGCTGAACACTGAAGGATGAAATGAAGAAAGTCTTCATCTTCATGTATCGAAAGTGTCAAATGAGTATTTCCGAGTTCTTCCAAAGATTTCAAAAATTCGGTTTGCACATCACATCACATCGGGATATGCGGACCAAGGTTCATACTTACTTTGGTATAGACATAGCTGTAGCATTTAGTTGCGCAATTCCGCTTAATGAGCTTCGTAGTGTCAGAGGATCTTGTTCCTGCGCACGGGATACGAAATCTCCACTTGGTACGTCACTTAGGGAAGCTACTTTCAGATGCTCTATAAGCGATCACCGATTTAAGCCTTATTGAGCGTTTTTCCCTTTCCTCTAGAGGAAAGGAAAATATATGAATGTCAGTAAACAGGTTCTTAATCGATTCGTCAATGACTGTGGCTACATGGAAACGTTTTAGTAACTACCAAAGTAGTAACTGTCAGCCAAGTTGTAACTAGCTAAAAGCAATTATCACCGTCTTAATGTGACACTAGCATCAAGAAGGCACGATATCCTACCGCATGCCGTTGAGGCTTCGAATAACGGCGATGCCCCTTTTTATCGGTGCAGCGTAGGCTAAAGCAGAGTTCTCAAGTCCATAATACCGACGTTGCCCGCGTACCTGCGTCATCGGCAACCTACACTTCCGCATGGGATCGTTTTCACGTGTACGTGATTCGCTGCATTCCGTTGGTTCTGAATGGACGCCGCAGGGATGCGTCAACCACGAAAAAGTTGGACCTTCGTCGCCAGTGCCGCTCCAGGGAAGCGATTATCTGTACGGGTACTCAACGCTAAGACTACATGATTCGTTCCGCGTTATGTCAGAACTTTTTAAACCTGTGTAAAGATGTGGCTAGACTGTAAGAGATCCTCCAAATTTCAATTTCAATCATCCAGATTTGGGGAACTTTAGTGAACTCTAAGGTTTTACATGTCTCATAACCATTTTCTTCTTTTTCTTATCTGTTTCACTTGTTGTCTATTTAAAAAGGCTTGCTCTTTCGCCATTTTTTTAATGCGGCTTTAGTTTTGAGGGTCACATACACCCTGCTATCTAGGCGGTCGGTAGGGGTCGCGTCCAACTTAGGCGAGAGTATGGGCTAAAATTAAGAAGTTGTTTGTACGCCATTTGCACCAATGTCGCGAGTCTAGACGCTAGAGTTATCGGGTCCCGTACGTCCTTGACCGAACTCTGGGTAAGCACGTGTGAAATGTCACGAAGTGTTCTACGAGAAACAAGCCGAACCACCTAGTAATTTAGCGGTGGAATTTGGCCAATTTAATGGACGCCGAAATCGTCGGTCCCTTGTGGGATTTCACGGCCAATTGACGTCACTCGCCCGGTTTCCGCCTCGTTTACGGCAAACAAAAAAGTATATGGCGAGCGGCAGACACTGCTCAAGGCACCGACACACTATAACCGGGTGACTAATAGGGTGCCGCTAGTGCTTGTTTCAGGCGGCTGATACCTATAATAATCGTCTTTCCTCGTTCACTCATGCATCTACGAAGATTCGGCAAAGTCACGTGCCGTACTGCCGTGCCGTTATTCCATGACGTTCTACATAACGTGGCGCGTCATTTTTTCCCTATTGTTCCAATCCGTTTTTTTGCCGTTTTACTCCAATGTCTCGAATTCTACATAATGGAACGGCAGAAGGGGTCAAAACGGGACGGAAAGCGGCAAATGGGCCCAGTGGGTCCCAAGCCTAGCGTCAGCCCTCGATCCCAGAGTATAACTTGCGAATAAAGCAGAATGAGGCTTGTTGGCCTCTTGCAAGGGAATGACTACATACTTTCTTTTTGCTTGCAGCTTCGCAAGCCCTTCTCGGCGATGCAGGGCGCAAGAGTTAGCAATGGCCATAAATCTCGCGACGCTCGTCAATACTGCCACGAACGCGCGCGCTGAAAAAGAGTGATTGATGCTTATTCGTTTGTGATGCGCTGTTGTACTCGGATTTTTGCTGTTCGATCTATTAGTTCCTCCGAACTACTGCGCAGAAGAGAGCCGACGGGAACTAAACTTATCCTCAGATGTCTTTTTCATTCATTTTTGCCGGAGGCGAAGAAAATATGACAGCCGTTTTCCTTGAGCCGAGTGCGTTCAACTAGCCGCAGTCCCTTGGGAGGCGTGTCCCACAAGTGCGACTAGTGAAAAGTGCCACCGAATTGACGTGGGTTCTCGCTGGCGGAGGAACACTCCCGCCGTGTGTTAGTATTGTTCTTCGAACGCCCAAGTTGATAACTTACTTTCTTCGCACGCGCATGCATTTCGCTCGCTGTTGCACGGCGCTGTTTGTTTTGCGTAAAGAAGGAAGCACTTCGCAGAACTTTTCTGCGAATTAAGTTTTACGGTTCCCTCAGGCGAAGCTCCTTCTCGGATCCTCCGCTTCCGCTTCCCCTTAGTTCGCCCCACGTCATTCGATACCATCAGCATTCTGATTTTGTGGAAGGTAGTGTGCTTTTTGTGTAATCGGTGTAGTAGGTGATGTTCACGTGAAGAACGTGCGTGAAAGGTCAAAACGGCTTTGAAGCGCGGTGGCGTCCGCATGCAGTGCGGGAATGCAATACTTCAGAATGATGTCTAATCAAATCCCTTTGTTGGATAATCTTTGATTTTGTTTGTGAACACATTCCCTACTGCGCCTTCGTTGTCCTCTATTGTTCATTTTGTTCAGTTCAGTACGAAATTTCCAAATTCGATATTTTCTGCTGCCGGCCGCATTCCTCGTGCAGAGCTCGTCCCAGGACCTATGGTAGCAGACGGTATCAATGCTACGCCGGACATAAGGATCGCCCCAAGCAAGTATCTACGAGGGAGTTGCTTCGAATATGGGGCTCAAACACGACGTCTTGAGATAATATTTGCTAAAAAGCATGTTAGTTCACGACTCAGGGCGGCCTTTGCGTGTACTACAGCCGAGTGACCAGATCACTGAGATGCTTTGTTAAATGCCTTCTACGGGCGCAGTTAATTGGCGCTTGGTCTAGCGTCAACGTTTTTGGCGCCAAGCGTTTGTGCGTGCTGCCGGGTCCTTTTTTGGGTCGCCTAGTTCGAGTGTCGCCCGGCCAGGGGTGGGCAACCGGGGAAGAGAAGAACGAGTGAAACGCAGGTTCAATTACGGATTTCAATTCCCTAAAACCAGACGCAGCGGCGCTCGGCGCGAGGGTCGCTCACGGCCGAAACTCCCGGCGCTTCTGGCCAGGCGGCGGCAGCAGCAGTGAAGCGCAGCGACGACAAAGTGCAAGCGGCGCTTCCAAACAGTGAGCAGCATGCTCACCGCGGTGCGAAGCGTAGTGAGTATAGGGAGTAGCGGCGGAGTGGGGTCAGACGGAAGTGCCCACTGCGTGCCGGTGGAGTCCCCATCGGCGTGGAGCGGCACCGGAAACGTTTCCATCCGCCGTCCGAAACGCCCCGGGCACGCTCCACTGCGAAAAGGTTTTGTCTACTCAGGGGCCGCGGAGCGGCGAAGCCAATTTTCGGCGCTTAATTGTACGTTTGTTTTGGCAAACTTCATATAATCAATACTGATCCACCTGATTCACCACCCCCACATTGGATTTCACCGTTTATGTTGACGGAAATTGCAGTCCGCTCAAAACAATACAACATTGCAAAGAAACTCTTTTGTGTGTTATGGTACCGCAAAAACCGCCTCAAACATTTTTTATTTATGCAAGTCCAATTGCCGTTTGACAACACGTGTGGCCTTACCAGAACCCGGTTGCTTAGTATCGCATCTGACGCCAACTAGCCTGTTTGCAGCTTCGTCGGATGCGTTTGCGCAGACAGTGTTGCTACCGGTAATTACGGGTTTACTCGGATTTTGGTCAAGGTAAGAGCAAATTCTCTACCACAGGTGACCGTTGTGGAACATAAGCAGCTCCTAGCTTTAAGTTGAGCGCAGAATATTGCGTCTCTTACATTACGCAGATCATGCTGTACATGCAAGCATTCTGCAAGCATGGATGGTAAAAAAAGAAAGCATGCGAGCGCGCCTGGCTGCCTGCTACCTCCACTATGCTCTGAATCCGGACGCAAAAGAATTGTTTTTGGATTTCGCACATTGCCTTTCCTGCATGCGGTAGCGGTTAACATTGATGACTGCGCGCATGCATGCTCACATGATGTCATGACACATGCAAAATAATTATTCTAATAGGTTAAGTTGTACCGTTGTCGTAGTTTGATAACTCTAGAGCTTCATCATGCCGCTATTATGGATAAAACGAAAAGACCGGAGACTTCTCAAAGTAGCAATGATTCGCATGCTGTACCGCTTGGATTCGCACATCCATGCCCACAATAGCTACATGCCTTTTTTCCTCAACGGTTAATTATACTCTTTTTGCCGTCTGATCCGTCTGAGTTATAGTTCGATGATCGTGTCGATTGTGAAGCTTCGTGCCTCCTTCTCGCCGTCCCAAAGTATCTTCCGCGCCTCCCTCGGGTTAAACCGATCTTTTCGTATCCAGTCCCGTGCATACACTTCGCCCAGCGCTAAAAACACTCTTGCTTGCCGGCTTCGAACAGCTTTTCAAATAAGAGACAAACACGCGACACTCGTTGACCTAATTCCGCGTGTGTTTATCGCTTAACCTCAGCACTGCGAAGGCCACTTAGACAAATGCGATCTCTGAGGTGCCGTTGCGGGTGCATGCCGTGCTTCCACATCATTGCGTTGGTCATTGGTGGTCCGTCGCCATTATTTTCGGCACTTCGCCCCTCACCAGCCGAGGGTCGTGCACCTGCGAGCAGCCGCTAATCGATTCGATTGACGTCGCGCTATTTCCGCACTTAAAGGAAATTAAAAAGCCCACGTCTGCCCCGCAGGCTATTTGCCCAGCTTCTACTAGCCGAAATTAATGAAGGAAACTCTCAGCGTAAATACAAAGTGTGGGTTCTCAGGCACGTGCTCCTCCTTCTCGTTCGACCAGAGATGAGAGTAACAGTAATTCGTTCTTCGTTATTTCTGATGAACAATGCACTGCGTCTAAGAGCTCGGCTGCTGTTCCGCACGACATACCTCTTTTCTTAAGCCTCCGTGGCCAACGACACCCCTTAGATACCGATCACGCTGCCTACTTCAGCACGGAAACGCCTGATTTTGGTGCTCATGGCTGCCCGCGGCGAGCAAGCGGAAGAATCACTTTTGCGGAGATCAACCAAATGTGGACCCTCGTAAAGAAGTTCGATGTAGATATCCTAAATAGGTAGCATCCATTTCTATTGTTTATAGCTCTAATTCTACGCCTGCGTTGAGGTCTTTTAAGCGTCATGCGGCTTCCAACGCTGTACATAAGCACTGGAAGCATCAACATGAGTCACGGTTAGCTAACACTATACAGGAAACACAACCGCCACCATGGGCATTTTGTAACGTTAAAGAATCGACCTCTTTGACGACCCTTGCTGCGTGATTTTGATCTACATTAAGCGTGATTCTTCCGTCTTGTTCTGATAGAACTACCTACGTGATAAGTTGCCCATCCGTCCTCCCTCCGCGCCGATTTCCGTTCTAGTCAGGAGCTAGAGAAAACCGTTTCAGCTGACATATTTAGTGCTCAATACATTCACGGGCTTAGCGACACCGTATTCTGTTGTCCGAGCTCTATTGCTAGTTGAAATATTGCATCGTCGAAGTCGCCCACAAACAGCTAAATTACCGACGGCCTTCTTCGTCGCCTCGCTGAGCTGTATTCCCCTTAAATGTACGATTCGAGTTGGATAACCTAAAGGAGTCGGAGAAGTCGCTGCTAGCGGCCGCCAGCGAGAGCAACGGCGACGCTGGCTTCGGCAGAGACTTCGCCGTGCGGCTGCAGATGGACGGTGAGGAGAAGCACAAAGAGATCGAAGGGCTTCTCGACAACGCTGAGGAGGAAGAGGAGGAAGAGCGTCAACAGTCCAAGTTCAAACAGGTGCGTCTCGTAGGCTGATCGTAACCGTTAAGACACCGCATTTCCCCAATAATACTTGATGTCGGTAATCCGTAAAGGCCTGCTGGGAACTTGGAATGAGGAGGAGGGGTACTAACAGTTTGAGACTGGCTGGCGAACTAGAGATGCAAAGGGCACCCGTAAGCATACTGCTGTCTTCGACTAACAAGCACGGCGTATATCCATGCTTGGTAGTCGACAACGGTCGTCCATAAGCACGGGAAAGGGCATGCGACGCAGTCAACGTGCTTGTCAGACAAGCCATGCAAAAGGTATAGCCAGACTTGCTGTGCAAAGGAGGGGTGGGATACGCTGTCAAGCCCTTCCTTGTCCAATTGTTGCTCGTTCCATGCACGAAAGGCGACTATCCAGGTTCTTCTATGCAATACAGACTTTGTTCCAGTATGCGAAGCTTGCGGCGCCGCACGTCGCGCTAGTCGTCGTCGTCTGCATCTACGCTATGGCGGGCGCTTATATCTTCTACAGCATTGAATCTCCACACGAGGACAAGGTGAGTCATTCCGGAAATTGGGGGAAATCGAGGTTCCGTTCAGCTCAAAGCCATCGGCATCGAACGGGTAAAAGTGCTACGGAAAGAGATCCTGCAGGCAGTTTGGGAGCGGAAGCGGTCGCTTTGGACCGGGGCGAGCAGTGACTGGAAGCGTCACATGGACGGACGGTTGCAGAGTTTCAACGAGAACCTCTTCAAGGCGTACAGGGATCAATATGTCAAGTGAGTCAAAACGGCAGGTAGCTTGTTCTTTCATAGAAAAGAAACTCGAAACATGACCAGTCCATTTTTATTTCCCAGAAGTCTTCGTTAATCGCTTTCTTAGAATTTTCGACTCAAAGTGTGCAATGACAGAATTGGTCATGCTTCTGGCTTTCGTCGGTGCATGACGGGGGATGCACTCCACTCGAACAAAGAACGCCCCATGAGGCCCGTTCGCGAGGTGTCCCGTCTGACAAAGCGGTTTGACGGAAAAACGGACCTTTCTGACCCGAGCAAAAGCAAAATCAACAACAGACAACTGAGACAGAAAGCTCTAATTCGTGCCCACTTAAATCACTTAGCACTGGAACCTTTAGGTTCGGTGACGTACGGGTAACGAAGAAAGAACAGCTTGCGGATCCGCGCATTAAGCGTCACCGATCGGCGAAGAGCAGATCAGAGAAGGGCGGGAAGCTGTGGACTGCAAGCAGTGCACTCTTCTTCGCAGCGACTACGATGGCTACCATTGGTAAGCGTCTTGTTTAGCGGTCGTTTCAAACTACTTCCCCACTTTAGGCTACGGAAACATCGTCCCGGTGACGGTCTACGGACGCATTGCGTGCATCATTTTCGCCTTATTCGGTGCTCCACTGGCCATCATTACCATCGGTGACTTGGGCAAATTCCTCTCCGAGTGCACCATATGGCTCTACAAGCAGCTGAAGGCCGGTCAGAACGCCGTCGGCAAGGGGTTCAAGCGGTGGAGGTTGAGGAAAAGTGAGCTTTATGGGCGACCGACTAAGCGAGCGTTGGAATTTAGGCGGTGTGGTGGCAGAAATCGACGCAGAATCCGGCTCGCTTGGCTCAGAAAGAGAAGACCAAGACGAGGAAGACGAATGGGATGACGAGATGAACGAAGTGCCTGTTCTCCTCGTATTCACTATCCTTCTGCTCTATATTGCCTTCGGCGGTGTCCTCTTTGCCTTCATGGAGTCGTGGAGCTACATGGATGCCTTCTACTATTGTAAGTCTGTAACAGGGCTGGGGACTCTCCAAAAAACCGAATCCAAATCCAAATCCGAAGCAACCTCCAAAATCAAAACCAAATCCGAATCCAAATCCGAAGCAAAACGACCGATTTTCCGATTTTCCAAATCCGAATCCAAATCCCCAGCCCTGGTCTGTAACGAAAGCGCCTAGGAATTGATCGGCATGAATGTTTACGTGGGCAAGCTTGCCAGGCATTCGGAGACATAGCACGATATCAGGAAAATTGGCAAGCGGCTGCTCGGTATTGTCTTTTATGGTTTTTTTCGTTTAAATTAAAGCGAAGTCGACATAGGTATCTTTTTTGCGGGGGAATAAGCGCAATCCGGTTTCGCTCATATGGCAGGGCCATCCATCAGCTGATGCAAAGGATTGCTTTGTTGGAACTATTTTCTCTTTGGTTGACTGCGCCTTTTTCGCCACTTGGTCCTTATCTCTAACGTCTTTGTGTGATGTACCGGCAGGAGTAGCAGATTTCTTGTCTTGCCCATTTGGTATGACTATGATGTGACCACCTGACAAGACATGATGATGTACACGTGGCAGTTAAGCATCACTCTAAGCTGAAGTGCTGGCCCGGTGCGGAAAAACTGGAGGGTTTCTAAAAAACGTCAGTGATAACACCTTGGAGAAGCCAAACTTGTGTTTAGGTTTCGTGTCGTTGACTACCATCGGGTTCGGAGACCTAGTTCCGGATCGGCACGAGTACGTTTTTTCTCCTTCGATTTTTGTCTAACACTGTTCATGAATGTCACCGACGCGATTCAGGTACATTGTTCTGATGCTGATATACCTCGGCGTCGGCCTCGCGGTCACCACGATGTGTATCGACCTGGTCGGCATTCAGTACATCCAGAAGATCCACTACTTCGGACGCAAATTCCGAGGCACCGACCTGCTGCAGCTGCTCAAGCGGAAGAGGATGATCGAGCGTCGGCTGGCGATGGGCCAGGGCGAAGAGATCATCGAGAAGTACATCCAGCACATCCAGGAGCAGGAGAAGAAGAAGTAGGTTTTCGATCTTGCCTTCGGAAGAAGTACCGTTCACTAGGTCAAGTCTTACCGTGCCACCCATGTCAAAGACCCCGTCAATCAGGTTTGAGCCTACATCTGTCCCTGTCTCTGCTCGATCCATCTTTCATTTCAGTCGTTTGCTTTCGCATGTTGCACGATTTACTAGTAGAAGTGGCGCGCCGTGCCGTGCTGATTTTCCGTATGGGAGTGTTCGCACGGCACGGCGGCGTGCACGCTGTCTGTATTTACCGGACTTTTAGAATGCCACACTAATTCGAGGACGTTCTTTGTTAAAGCCATTTGAACCAGCATTCGATGGGATATTGCAGAAGGATTCAATCTTACTGACTAGCCTTCTGAACCATCAATTGAGCAAGCAAAAAAAATGAGAGCGGCCACCATAGAGCAATAACCTTTTTTCTGGACACGAATACTGCTTTCGTTTAATCCGGCGCCTTCTTCTGATGTCCAAAGCAGAAATTCGAAGCGCTACGATTTCTGCGACACTGCATTACTGACGCACATTTCATCCTGTCTGCACATTCTACGCCACACTTTATTATCTTCAAACACCCTTTCGCCTCATACTGGCAACCGTCCCACAACGCGACCGTCTTTCAGGGAAGCCGCCGCGCCCGTCCCGAAACCTCGGCCCGCACCACTGCCGCCCGTCAAAGCCGCCCAGCAGGTCTGGGACAAGCCGCTCGAGCAGGAAAACGCTTCTTTACACGAAGAGGAAGAACTGCTCGAGACGCCATGGCACCTGGACGAGACCGTGGTGGACAGCTACGAGTACGAGGAGCCGGTGAGGCACGAGGAGCTTCCGAAGGCCGCGCTGGCCGAAGCCATGGAGCAACCCGAGGAACCGCTGCCGTCCCCGATCATATCCAACTCGTCCGCAAGCGCCAGATCCGCGTAAGTTTCAGGGGGATCTTGCCCTGGTTCACGGGAAGGTGGAGGAAAGGGAGAGGAGAAGTAACTCCCAATGTTTTGAGGGGAATAATCTAGCCGTAGCGGTTCTATTGAAGCTAACCTCTTGGGCATAACAATGGTTTCTCAAGCCAAACCAGAGGAAAGGCTCTGGCTCGGATTTTCCAGCAAGTACGACTTGATCTCGGTTATGAGTGAGGAGAATCGACCTTTCTGACGCGTAGGTGTTGATTGTCCATAGTCGTCTAGCATAAAAGAATCATTGTCGCTATGGACGCTGGAGGCTTAGCGTTTGGCTTACACCAGAAAAGTTGCTTCATTAGTTTTTGCTGACAACAATTCGGCGAATTGCGACACCCAGATTCTCTGCTCCGGAAGTCGGCGAAGATCCTTTGCGGGAAAGCATCGTTCCACTCATGCACAACTTGAAAATCGTCTTTGCCTTCTTAAGCAAATTTGCACCGATTTCAGAATGTACGATCACTGGCGCTATGGAGATCGAGGAGGGTCATCGGACGAATCCGGCCCCAGTCTGCCCTTTCATTGCTCATTGCCTACGACTCCTTCGGTGCACGAGAGAGAGCGCATGTACGGCGACTTCCGCTCTCCGCCCGGCTCAGTGCTGTCTTTCGAGTTCTCCTTCCCACCGCCTTCGCCGGACTACAAGGCGATAGGTAAGCCATGGGAAACTGTAGGCCTTCTTATGCCTATCCTTGCCCTTATTATGCTGTCCTCGTTCGAAGCTAGTCGACAACCGACGTGGGAGTAATTTATGCTGTACGCGCAAAATTGGATGCTCTCCCTCTTTGAACAGATATTCCTGACTCACAAAACTGCCGCTTCCCTCTATGTTCCGGTCAGTCTCAAGCTGACTAACAGGAGAAAGCGACCTTGAGCGTGGCGCTGAGAGGGTCGATCCCTATACCACCTTTTAGCTCGTCGCGCAAAGCGGGCCCGTCGAATCCAGAGCTGCCCGAGTGAGATCGAGAGGCCGCGATCCGACTCGCCGATCGTTGCCGTCGACCGAGGCAGTCCGGTGTCGGAGAGCGTAAGCGCGTTCCTACCCCGACCGAGTGCAGTGTCTTCGCGTCGCTTCGCCGTCACTCGAAGGCGACGCAAATCGCTGACGAGCTTTCCCGCTTTGCTTGAAGCTTCGAGTGCGGTGTGCTACGCCTCTCCGCCTATCCTCTTTTCGCTTACCTCCCCTCGCTTCGCGCAGCTTTCCCGCTGTCGGGTGTCGCTTACTTCCCCGCGTGTAACGCTCACCTCGCCTCCAGAAGCATCGCAAGCCACAGGAAGGTGTACGCCGAGAAGAACATCACCCCGTCTGCCGCCCACTGCCGCTCATATCGAAGTGCCTGAGCCGTTCATGCTTTCGAATCTTGCCAGTCAATGTGATTTCGCGGATGAGGGTACTACGGAGGAGCTACTGGAATTCGATGACGCTCCGCCGACGTTAACGAGGCCCATTGATACCGGTACGGAAGGACGCGGCCGAAAATGGGTGTACAAAGTTGTACGAAAGCTTTTCATTTTTGGCGGACAAAACCACTCTTCGAACTTTTGAATAGGTATGTTGCTTAGCAGAGCATTCATTTAGCGTTGACCAAACAAACAGCTACGCAAAGTAAAAAAAGCAAAATACAGAAGTTTAGTGCTCAAAATGCACGAAATTTTCTTCTTTGCTTTTCACAAGATTCAGTTTTGACTAACCAAAATAGGCCGAAATATATAAGCTGAGCCCGCAAAATTTTTCGAAGGTGCTTGGAACTTTTGGATTCCGCTTTTCTAGACATCAGTCCTCGTCAAGCGGGTACTGCTCAAGCCTCCTCTAATCAGCCCGACGTCCTGTTGCACATGCCCGGCCTTCACTCGCTCAACTCTTCGCCTTCCACCTCAACGCCTTCGTCCCAGCGTCTTTCGGCGGGCATTCCCCGCTGGTACTATCGCAAGCTCCATCCGCCGACTTATCAGCCGTCTCGGAGACGGAAGAGCATCCTGCCCACTGAGCGCGTCTCGGACCTCCAACACGCTGGCGAGGAGCTGCAGGAGGAGGAGGGAATGGAAGATCTGCCACCGGCGCCCCAGTCGGTGCTCAAGCGCAAGAAGCTCGAGCGGTTGTGGAAGCGCACCGACCCTCTGGAGCGCGACTTTGACTGGCTCAACGTGAGCCCGCGGAATCCAGTGGTGATGGACATCGTCCGCGAGGACCTCACGACGCTCTACGAGCAAGTCCAGTCGCGGCCAGCGTCCCAGGCCCAGACGGAGACCAGCGCAGGCGGACCGAGCGAGGCGTCGTCGTCTGTGGTGCTTGTCTCGCCGAGGAACGTGAGTACGTCGGAGGGCAAGCAAGCGCAGAGTCGGAAGTCGTGATCGAGCAAAGCGTCGTCAACTTAATTTATTCGGTTGTTCTTTGTCTTTTTTTAAGATACGGCGAACTGTGAAGGTGAAGCTGTCACATTCTTTTCCAAGTCAATGTGCTATTCGGTTTCCAGTACTATCCCGTCGTGTTTCAAGTTTATGATCAGTGATCTTTCAGTGTTACTATCCCCTCTAAGTGCCATCAAAAATGAACCTCTAAACGGGTGCCGAATTAGTGCGAAGTGTGAAAGCTTCGTGAATGGTTGATAGGGTCAGTTTCGGCAAAACCTGGTGCCTGTAGGATGGAAATTTGACGCGGGCGTAGCGATCAATTTCTGCTCAAGAAGCCTGTAAATTCGAACACGGGTGCATAGCCAAAGTTTTTAAATTTCTTGAAAACTTAACGACAAACGCTCTCTTAGCAAAAGGTCCAAAAGGGTTACTAGGTACTTCCCTGAAAGCGGCTTTTTGACGTGCGGCAAGCGAAAGGAGGCCTCCACTTTCCACTTTATCCAGAGCAAAATCAATGTGGACACCAAAGTAACTTTTTCTTACTTCTATGTGCCATGGTTTCGTTAGTTTATTCGCTTTCATACGCTTTCCCTTTGCTTATCCTGG
>JNEY01000180.1:0-24142 GCA_020875895.1 Aphelenchus avenae
GGCAAAAATTGGGCATTTTTTGGCCTGCAGTACGGTACGGAATACGGCGCCGTACTGGGGGTCCTGCCGTACCGTACTCCGTACCGTACCAGTACGGCGCAGTACGGAAACCCGTACTGACCCATAGCCGTACCGTACTCCGTACCGTAGAATACGGTATGCAGACGGTACGGTACGGAATACGGTACAGTCGTCCAAGTCTAGCTTCGCCATCCATTGGAGCTGTGTTTATTGTTGCGGTCTAGAAATGCTTGCAATTCTGGCGTCGTTTCAGCCGCGACCATTTAGGCCATCACCGCTCTTTTTCCAGGTCGTTCCCGATGGCCCTGTATGCGCTCTTGCTAGTTCTTTTGTTACTGGCAAGCTTCAGCGCCATGTGCCCAGTTGGTTCCATTCGTGGACCAACCACACTGAGCTGCTACAAGCTCTACACGAAACGGATGACCTGGCTCGACGCGGAGGGGCAGTGCCGGCAGGACAACGGCCACCTGGTCAGCATTCCGAGCACGCTGATGAACAGGTTCCTCCAGAAGACGATCAGCGCAACCGTTTCGCCCAGTGACGCTCTACTGGATCAATACTGGCTTGGCGGCTGGGAAAGGGCGGGAAACTGGGCATGGATCGACAACTCTCGTTGGGAGTTCACGGAGTGGGCGAAGGGTGAGTGCCGAGCCTCTCTAAGGCCATAGCAAATTTGTCCGGAATGTTCGTGACGAAAAGACCTGCGTATGTGCACGCGCGTCAGGACGCATTCCTGAAGTTCGGTTCTCGCAAACCGTTTCATCACCCTTGACTCCGAAGATGGAAAGTTGGTGGAACTAATGGGTTTCCTGGCTCGAGAAAACCCCACGTGACTAATGCAGCTTGTGATTTTCACTAATTTACCCCCCCCCTCCCCTATTGGTGGAAACCAGTCAGGTCTTAGTTTGGTCGTTCACGTACACCCAAGCACACATAGGTAGCTGGGTGGGGTGGTCTAATTGGAGGGACAGACTCTTTGGAGTGGTTGTCTAATGTGGGTAAACGCGATAGTCGGATTCCATGGTTCAGCTTTTTACCACGTTTCGCCTTCACCATTTGAGTCTTAGGAGAACCGACGAAACGAACAGAGCCGCAGTATTCGAAGTGCCTTGCGCTGAACGAGACCGACGGTACGTGGGCCACTGACCAGTGTATCTCGTTCTTTCCATTCTTCTGCTCGGTTCCCGACTCGGCAGCGCAGTGCGGCGGCGCGCCGCACTGCGCCGAATCTCCCAACGCCACAGCCGCCAACGCCGTGCCCTGCCGGCTGGACCTTCCCAAGGCAGGCCTTTGCTACGGCGTATGTGACCGACTAACACAGCATGGCAACACTAAAATTATGATCGCCTAAACTGGGCCCCAAAACCCGTTTAAATGTCCACAGTTTCTTTAGATTTTTTGTAGACTTCTTGGTTAATACTGGGACTTTAAAATTTCTTGGAAATATGCCTTGTAAATTAATTTTAAAATGACGCCATGTGCTTCACTACAAAAGAAAACTGCAATCCAGATAGGAAAGGAACAAATTAGGATTGCATGAATTCGATTAGCGAAGCACCAAAAATCCTTTTATAGGTGGTTAGCGGTTCCAGCGGCTACTCGGGCCATGATGCGGCGGATTTGTGCGCTAAAAAAGGCGCAGTGCTACCATCGATCACGGACCTCGACATGAACTTCCGCTTAACGAGTAAGCCGCATGAACGAACTTTTCCCTCCTGACCTTGTTCTGTGATCCACCGGAGGATGCTACCTTTCAAATACAGCTAGAAAAACTGCGAGAAGATTCGCGTCTAGTCTGGATTTTTCATAAATTTCATCACGACATTTTCATAATTTCGCGAATTTAGTTGAAATCTTAAGGTTTTTAGAACCTTTTTTCCGGCAATTAAGACAACTTCGACTTTTAGGCTTCGTGATAGATGCGCTACGACTCAACGGCGGAGTCGTGGCAGTGGATGGATGGGCGCGCCGCGGCGTTCACTTATTGGAAGCCGGGGTACCCGCAGAGCATCGACGATGCGCAATGCGCTCGCATGTGCTTCAAGTCGCCGCAGATCGGCGGCTGGGTGAACATAAACTGCGAATTCGTCGAGGACACCGCCGTGATCTGCAAGCGTCAGTCCGGCGAGTACGAGTGAATTTCGGTCGAGGTTTTTTGTACCACTGCTGCTGAGGAAAATAAACGTTGATATAACGAACCAGTGAAGAAGTGACGACGCTATGAGGTGCCAAAGTAGATTAGGACGTGCGTGGCAGGTGCCAGAGCAACGACGGATCTCGGACTCCGCCTAAAAAATTCAGTGCGTTTTTAGACTGCGGCAGTTCGAATCCGGAAAGTTGGTTCAGCATCGAAAGTTCCGAAATTATGTGCTTTCTTCGAGGTTGGTCTGAATGTTTCCGTGAATGGTGAACTAGCCCCCCCCCCCGCCCCGAATATGCAACTTTGAAACACCTACAGTGCATCGCTGGTACCGATTAGCGGTAACAAACACGTCTCCGGACACCGCTAATCACACGTTTCGGCTCTAATGTCTTGCTCCACAGGACTGAAATAAACCAAGGCCGTTAAAATATCGAGCGGAAATCGCGCGCAATCAGTCAGTTTTTGACGAAATTCACTTTCTCTCATATCCTCATAGCTGGTGGATCTTGTTGGTTTTGTTTTTAATGGGCCCTCAGCAGGCAGGACCTGCCATTACCCTACTAAACGGCTAATATCGCCTCAGTATTGACCACCATGCACGAACGGACCACTTGTCGAACAGCAGCAGACGAAAGCGTAGCGGAATCAAAGATCACGCGAGCGCCGACAACTGGTTCCGGCGCGCGCCGGCGGCAACTGACGCTGTTGTTGTTTTGATTGTTCTGCGTTGTTGTCTTGTTGCTGTCTAGCGCCCGCTGATTGTCAGGGACGAGGTCTCACAAAGCTGTATTTAACGGACCCTTGTTCCGTTTGGTTGTGCATTGTTTTGGAACTTTCTTTTTCCGTCCTTTCATTAGGAGCGTCCACGAATAGTTGCGTAACCATCGCGTTGCGAACGATCGTCCTGGACCCACCATCAGCCCTGTGCAAGCGGCTTTTGGGGCCGGCCTTAACAAGTCCGTACCTAGCCCGGCCCGGTTAAGGGCTAAAAAATTAACAAATTTCGGTCAAATCATTAATCGAAGAACTAGTCGAAAAGTAAGTCCGGCGGTGCCTGCGGCAGGATATTTTAGTGAGTGGGCTAAAAAGTCTCCTATTAAACTGGCTGCTAGAGGGAAATAAGTATATACTTGCACAATGCTATTTGGTCGGCCTTAAGGCTGGGTTCAGGGCGGACATCGACTGAAATATCCGTTGCCCAGGGTTGCCAGCCATGTTTGAGGGAGGGGCCCTCATAACGTCACCACCTGCATTAGGTAAAATGGTCCGCCGCTGGAGATGCCAGCGCAAAATTACCAATATAATCGCTAAATTTCTTGCCTTAAAATTTCGTGCGTTTGATCCGGAGGATCTTATTTACAGCTGTCGATACTCTGCTTGGGTTTACACCGATGCCAGACTTTCAAATGCTTCTTTTAATGGGGCCACATGCCCGTTTTTGGCCAATTTGTTGCGTTGAAATCGCGCGAGAGGGGACGTGAAGGGCGGGTCCAAACTCGCGCATTTTGAGGACGACCCCTCATCTCCATAGTGTTGTTCGATTAGCATGACCAGACGCGTCATTTAGAGACATTCGCAATGAAGCTTTACCTTGCGCTCGTTCTCGCCCTCCTGGCTCAGTCGCTTGCCATGCCAGTGTTGGAAGCGGAAGGCCTTCAAGCGCAACTACCTCCGCCTAGCACGCCGCTCGAGAGGTACGATAGTGTTTTCAGCTAAATGACGTGCATAACGTGCTTTTCTCAGGGAACGCCGAGGAACCGGAAAGGGCGCTATTCTGGGCGGAATCACGGGTGCAGTCGCTGGAAAGATGACTGGGTAAGTACCGGCATTCTTAGTACACGACATGTTTTAGTTTTTATACGTATTGCTTTTTAAACTAATTAAATAAGCGTTTAGGTATGTTCACCATTTTATCTTAGTCTTGTGCCAGTAATGGAATTATTATTCCGATAATTCAGTACATTCGGTCCGCTTGTTTGGGAAAGAGTAGGGGGGCCGTCAATGAGGCATTCGTCTTATGGAACTTTGAATTTTCGGTGCTTTTGTGTTTAAACCGAGCAACTTTTTGGAAACCTGACGTTTCTATTTCAAATCATACGATTCTGAATCGTTTAGAAAGAGTGCCGCGAAGGGAGGATTGATCGGCGCTATCGCGGGCGGGATTGCCGGGCACAAATTCGGCAAGAACAAGCACAAACACGACCAGGAAATGATTCAACAGTAAGCTAAAGTGTGATGACCGGTTTGTACATATGTGCTTCTGTTTGAACCGTATAACTTCAAGAATAAACTGCTCTCTTCTCTTGCGACACACCTTACGATCGTTCGCTGTCGGAGGCAAGGGGCCATCCAGAAAATTTGTAATCGTTACATCGCCCTTCCCTCCCCCTCTGTAATCAAATGTAACCAGAAACCTGAGTCATATCGGTCTCTTCGCTGTTGAGGTAGACGTGGAAGAGACGTCTGTTACCTAGTTTTCCCTAACTTTAGAGCCGTCTCATACTTGCATGCTGTAGCATTCCATGTGTCCCGTAGCGGGGATTACTTTGTGTACGCTGTTCGGTCGGAATTTCGAGCCGCCTCCCCGCTCCACTCCCGGCAAGAAGCGCGACGACCCCCCCCCCCTCAGTTGATCTCCTGAATGACCGCCAATGCAAAAAATGTACGCTAGTTACTGATTTATAAAAACCGCTTCGGGGTCAATCGGTACAAATGCTTCTTCTTACTCCCACTTTCAGGCTAAAACTAAGGGACGCACGGCATATCAGGCTCGCTACCGCCTATAAGCATCCCGGCCTACCTGCAACTGCGTGCTTTCACTTAGCTTTTCATTAGCTACCGAATGATAACAAACGATAGGCTGGCAAAACAGCGAACACACATAAAACAGCCCTTCAGTGTATAAGGATTCACGCTTCATCTGCCTGCAGCTCTTCTCCTACGCCTTTTAAACGATCACAAAGTTTCCTCGAATGCGTGCCCACGAGATTTAAAAACATTCGTAAGTCTCTTGAAAACTTTTTTTATTTGACGATTATTTTCATTTAAAAATCGTTATTCTGAAGTATGAAAGACTTGCTTTGGTTGCACGTTGCTGCAGCAACACCGTTTGCGATGAAGAGAAACGTCCCGCTGAGCTGCGAGATGTCCAGCCGCAAACGAGCAAACCGGTGTCCATGTCCATGAAATTTTTGGACGTTCCCATACAGCATAATTCGGCGTTGTTTGATTCAAGTGCTTATTGGCGATGCTACACAAATATGCCGGACAAAGCTCTATAAAACGGCTCCTTTAAAATATGGATTTTATGCAGATTTATGAAGGCGTCTTCCTGTAGACAATTAGGGAATAGAGAAATTAAAGTTTATCGACATTAGCAGAAGTCACTTTTGACAGCTAGACGACTGGAACGGTTTCTGGCACACGGGAAGCGACGGAAGTGTTTTTCGGCTTTTGATCGTTTTTGACGTTCTTCGAAGAACCGCCGCGCAACTCTCATATTCTATGCTTTGGCAGCCGAACTTTGTGATCAGCTTGATAGCGTCGTCGAAGGAGAGAACATTTCCATTACGGGTTTTTGCGACGGAGAAGCGGAGCGGACAATTTACGTCGGGATGAGGACCATTGATCTCACAAAGGTTCAGATTGACGTCCGAAACGATGAGCCCAGATTGATGCGCCTGAAAGCAGTTGCATGAAGAAAGAGGTGCACGTAGGAGTCATTATGCCGGCTAAAGGTCCGTTCAAAGCGTCGCGAACTGGGAAAAGACCAATTTGAATTGTCAAAAACAGTCCGGTCGAAAAGTTAATGAGATTTTCAGGAATGGGCCAAGGAATGGGACCCCCAGAAAGTATGTGAAGAATCAAAGCGATTTTTAGACTTACCGTCCAACGCGGCGTCGTGAACAGCGACCCAATATGCTTCCCCTTTCGAGCATGTTCACAAAAATTCATGTCAGTGACCTGACAGTTCCAGAATTTTGTCCGTTTATACAGTTTGGTGAAAATTGTGCCTGTCGGCAAAGGTGGCGGGTATTTTTCGTGCGTTTAAAAAGATATAAAATACTTAAAACCTACATAAAAAGTTTAAAAAAAACCTAAAACAACAAATGTTCGTCGAAAAACAGGACATGTCTTCCGAATTTCCATGCAACACCAAAGCTACATCCGGTTCGTTTGGCAACATTTATCACTCGCTTCACCCGATATCATTTTCCTTCGTAGAACTAATCCAATTGATCGACACTAATCCTGGGCCCGTGAGCAGGATCCGTGCGTCTCTTACCTCGACCAGACGCTCCAGAAACTGCGGAGAGAGCCGAGGTCGCCAAACCACCAGCCTCCTAGCCTCACATCCTCTGCCTGGAGCCTTCAGAAAGTTGAGAATGCTCTCGTCGGTGACGTCGCACTCGAATTCGCCCACCTCCGGCAAGTAGACCTGCCGCGTCCCTTTATCCGCTGCGTACTTTACGAGAGCATCGCTGATATGTCCCGGCTGGAGGTTCTTCGCGGCGGCAAATCGCAAGATGTCGATCGAGCCAAAAGCCGTAAGCGTTTCGACGAAGACGCCGGGACTAGCCGGTGCAAGGTCAGCACGAATGAGAAGATGGCCGACACGAACACTGGGAAGGACGGGCTAAATCAGAGATCACGCAATCCGTTTATTGGGGTTTGTCCATAAAATTTCAAAGTTTAAAAGGCTTGAGAAAACGAAAACCTTGACTAGCTAGCAATTGAAATGCCTGGACTTGGGGCCTTATCAATGGCATAGACGCCGTACTCTCTCACTAACATAACATCCGAATCTCCGCTCTTCGCTTAACCTCCAAATAATTCAAATTTAATGTTTTGGCAGCTTTTTACTTACCAACACTTATAAGTAACTAAAATCACGTCTTTTTTTCTGAGTTTCAGGCTCAACTTTTTATGTCGAGCATCGAATGGCAACACCACAGAGGCAGCCTTTAGCACGGTCGCCCCGCGACTATTTGGCATTTGTAATGGACTCGGGAAATGCTAATTCAGGAAGTGGCAATTCGGGAAAAGTAATTCGGTAAATGCCTAAGCCCAACTAGACTGAGCCTTTGAGCTTACACACAGAAAAATAGATTTTTTAAGTTTTTCCCGATTTTTCGTTTCCAATACTTTTACCGAACGAAGTGTCGTTCCCGAACTATCGTCTCCCAACATGACGGGTCACCCTACCTGCAACTGCTGCAGCACTCGATCCGTCAGTCGCATCACCCAGTTAATCAATATGTGTTCGATGCACGATGAAGCGATCAAGTTCGCAAAGCACTCGCCTGCGTCTTCTTCCGTCCACAGCGTTTCATTACCCAGCTCGCGATGTTCGGGCCTTGCGTGAATCGCGTACGAGCCCGGTAACGGCTCTCTGCCTTCGTAGGCTGCACCCAGGACCGCAGTCTGCAGCGAGCGAAGGCATACGTCGCGGAGTTTGGCGACAGCGTTTCGTAGACGCTTTGTAGAGATCTGGACGGCATCGAGATTGGGCCGGTCCAGGCAGCGAAGGCAATCGACGAGTGTTTCAGTCGGTAATTTCATGCCCAGAATCTTGCTGATAGGCTCGAAAATTAGGCCGCAGGGCGACAGGAAATCGACGCTTTATAAATGCTCCGTTTGTGCTCGCCAGAATGTAGGCTACGATCGCATCGTCGCGTTTGGACGTGCGTGACGCACGTTACCGCACCTTCTCGTAGCCACGTCTTAGTCAGCGACGCAAATATCCGTGTATGACACCCGGTGCAGCGCACTCCTTAACATTTACTTCCGTTTTATGTTCTACCTTTACGTTTCTACGTTGAATACGTAGTTGTGAATGTACGAGGCTAAGTAAAAATAAGGTGTACCAAAACGACTGAAAAGAGGTCAGTGAAATCCCGATGCCGCCCTTGAAAAATAATCAATGCTGGCCTCCATAAAAGGAAGAATATGGCAGACCTAAATTGGTGTACATAAGCGAATAATGAGAGCGAGGAAGGAAAAAACAAGTATGTGGCAAATTGTGAGCTAGTATTCTGCTTAATCGAGTTCTTTCTTCTTCCTTTTCCTCTTCTCATCGACGGCCTTTCTTTCATCCTTGTCTTCAGCGATTCCAGCATTGCGCCCTTTGTATTCGATGACTGAAGACTCGTCTTTCGCCATTGCCGTCAGCAGCAGCTCATCGCCGCACCGAACAACAGTCCCGACGCCGAATGTTTTAATGCTAAACTGCAGACCGCTTTCCGCAGAAGGCGGTAGGACGTCAACGGCCATCAGCTTCATGTCGACGTTGCTGGTTATCTGACCCGAACAGTGTGCCTACGATTAATCATAGAAAGCGCGAAGGAAACGAAGAAAACTATTGGGACCATGCATTTTTTAGATAATCGCAGTAAAACCAATTTGGCGATATTATATGGACCAACCCCCCGAAAAAACAATCAAATTAGATCTTATGAAACTTGCATTTTAGACATTATTCGAGGAATGATTTCGAAAAATGTCTTTGGTCCGAGAAGAATATCATGAGGGTTTTTCTTGGGTTAATTAATGGAGGAAAAATGAAGGTTTCTGGCGTCCACCAGGAACCTGAAACCCTCGAAAATGCGTACCTCCGCTAGCTTCTCGAAGAACTGCGGCGAAACACGAGGCTTCGTAACCTCTAGCTTCCTTATCTGCTGGCCACTGGCCGGTGCCGTCAGAAAGTTCATTATACTTTCGTCGGTGACATCAGCACATTGCCTGGGCAGGGCAAGGTGCAAGCTAACTTCGCGAGTCCGGTGCTTTGCCGCATAGTCCACTAGAGCGTCGGTGATGTGTGCCGACAGAATCTTCTGGCACAGGCTGATTTCTAGACGGTCACGAATCGAGCCGAAGGAAGTAAGCGTTTGGACGAACACGCTCGGGTTCAGCATCGCAAAGTAGCATTTGCATACGACGAGTTGAATTTAATAAGACCTAGCCTTTATCTTAGGGCCTTTACTCGACACAAACCCTTTGCCCAAATAGCTCCTGCTTGCACAGTTTTTGAGCGTAGTTCTAAACAGGCTTGTCCAGGGGCGCGCCTTAAGCATCCCCTACAGCCTCCAGACACTCCCTTCCATCACGACACGTAGGGACCCCACCCCGACTTCAAGGCCCGGACACCAACGAAATTTTAGGCGACAATCTGACAAACTCAGTGAAAATTTGCTCTGACAGGTCTATCGCAGGCCTTTTTACCTAGTGCTTCTTGTTAGGCTTGCCTTCATCTGGGCCAGTAGGCGATCATTCAGATCTAAGTCGTCGAAATGGAGTCGCTCGACGTACGACGAGACGATCAGGTCCGCGAAGTTTTTTCCTGCTTGCTCTTCCGGCGAAAGCATCGACTTGTCCGGCGGTCCTCTTATGGTCAACTGCAGTTTCCCGAACAGACTGGTGTAAATGGGTCTGGCATTAGTCGCCGACTTCAGGCGACGAAGGCACACTTGCGCGAGTCTGTTGCCGACAAGATCATCGAAGCGCTTCGTGGATATCTGAATGACGTCGAGATTGGGGCGGTCCAGGAACTGCAGCAAGTCGAGCAGGGTGTCATCTGGCAGCTTCATAACGATCCTAAATGCGCGCAAGTCACAAGCGAAGATCACGCTGAAAACCTCAGCCGCCAAAAAATGGACCAGATAGCTAAATGATAAAGATGTCATCCGTTGGGTATTCCCGTTGAGCATGATTCCCGTTAAGATGATAGTCGTTACGTTAGCGTCCTACGGCTGTCTGTCATCCGTTACGTTTCCTATGTAATGGCTAACATTGCGGCTGCCTCCCTACCCGTGAGTTTGGTATCGGCCTAAATTGTATCACATAAAACTTGTGACCTTGTGTATTCTTAAGTTTCGGCTAAGGCTTAGGCTGTTCGGGCAAAAAAAGCCTCGGCTTCAGGCTTAGACAAACCAAAACCAACAAAGTGAAAAATAGTGATTTTATAGTTAACCCAAACAGAATACAAATCGAACGTATATGGTAGCTCAGTTTACGACGAGGCAGTTTATCCTGACTCGCTTTGCGCGATACAATTTATTAGGAGCCACCACTTTGTACGGAAGAAAAGTGACATTCAGTTAGCACAGGCGCCGATGATGGACGCGATCATAAAAAGCAGTTGGAAGCGCACGTGGCGCCTGACACAAAGCAAACGCGACAGAATCGCGCAAGCTAAGGTGAATCAATGCGGTGAATGCGTCACCTATTCGTCGGGTTTCGCAACCTATGATGGGCAGTTTAATGAGCAGCCCTTTGACGGGTCGCTTTTCCGCTTATCTGCTTCCGCGACGAACTATGCAGTTTGCGAACAAACAAGGCGAGTCATTCTGATCGGCTAGCGTCGTCGACTTATCAATTTTCTCCTACCCTGCGCACCCTTTTGTCGACGCTCTTTACGAAGCAGACGCACTTGGACGTACCGAGATAGAACAGTTCGCAACGCTGCAGAGAAGAAAGAACTAAAGAAACCAGGAACCCGCGAAGATTCTCCGTTAAATACTTAACTATTTAATCGCATTAACAGTACGGAGTAGTTAGTGTAGTATTATCGTGGACTGATAGCATTTTATTTGTCCTTTCTTTGTCCCTTTCTCTCACTCTTTGTCCTCTTTGTTGTCCCTCTCGTCCACGAGTCATTCAGTGTGTCCTTCCTGTTCGATGCCTGATGACCCTTATTTTGTCTACGTCAACGTTAGGTCTACGCCATCAACAAGCAAAAGTTTTGCTATTGCCATGCTTAACTGCAGGGCTCAGTCCTCTCTAAATGCGGGAACGAAGAGGGCCCACAGGTTCACGTCTGACATTGTTAATAAGTATGGCCGGAACCTTGTGCCTTAGGGTAATCAGATGCGCGGAGGCAACCAAATATTATGCGATGAGGTCTAATTTTCAAAGTATTTTTTAATTTAATGATTTATTGATTAAAAATGGAAAATACGCCATTGTGCTTCGATGAAGAACAGAGCGACTGAATTATCAAATAGTATGGGGATGGGGTGCATGGGTCAAGTAGGCAGCTGCGACGTGGTTAAGCCTGTGACATTCAACACCTGACATGTAATTTCGGACAACCGATAATAAAGAATTCAGAGCCAATAAAAACCAAAAAAATATCTAAAATAGAGCGCCTTAGCGGGTACTGAAAGTGGGGAAAGCAGGTACCGGAGCGAAATGTGAACTAACATTTACTGATCATTGTTGGTTATCGTTGATTCTTCTTAATGATCTTCTTGTGTCACTCATCGCCCTCTTTTTCTTCGCTGTTTTCCGCCATTCCAGCCTCACGGCCTTTGTATTCGATGACTGCTGAGCCGTACTTCGCCGCCGTCGTCAGCACCAGCTCCTCGCCGAACCGAGCAATGGATCCAGCATCAGATTCGACAATGGTAAACAGACCACCTTCCTCCGTATGCGGTGGTACGATGACGGGCCGCAGCATCATGTCGACGTTGCTGGTTATCAGGCCCGCCCGATGGGCCTAAGACTACTAGATTAAGCACAGAAAGTGAATTGGAATCAGAGTCACAAGAACTACCGTTGCTCAACAGCTAAGGTCGACTTATAAACGCCCTTAACCCTCAAGGCAGAATGCGGTGGTAGTTAACGGTAAAGGGTTGCAACGTCTGTAAACGAAAAAAATACGCTTTTGGTCAGCGCATACCAATGCGGTGAACGTCAATTTTTTGGAAGAAAACATTAAATTTACATTTACTGGAGCATGATTCCTCCAACCCTATAAGGGAGCCGAGCCCTCCGTCCCGGGCCCCTACAGCGCCGGGAGAACGTCCCCCCACCCACCACCCCCCCCCCCCCCGCCCGAAGCCGGGGCCTGGGGCCGGCCGCGGTCGTAAACAGCCAACAGTCTAACTTAGTTAAACATCAACGGTATCAATAATATGGAAGTTTTAACGGATTTTCTATGTATTCTCGATAAATTTTAGGTCAAATGTTGCCTTATTAACGGGCTTTATTCCGCGGGAAGCCCGGGGGGGGGGACCCCAACTAGCGGACCCACGTCCGGCCCCCAGGCCTCCAGGGGGGGGGGCAACCTCCTTACAAGGTTGGATACCTCTCAAAGAGGGACCTTCCTAGCGACCAGCTTTCTTCTTAATTTCGAGGTTCTCACTACATGTGAAGTTTCCACCTGTAGTCCTCACAAAAACTCACCTCCGCGAGTTTTTCGAAGAATTGCGAGGAAAGGCTGGGTCTCGTGATCTCCAGACGCCTTATCTTCTTGCACCTGTACGGTGCCTTCAGAAAGTTCAGGATGCTTTCGTCGATGACCTCGGCGGGGTCTTCACTCCAGGAGGTGGGCAAGTACACTTCGCGCGTCCGACACTCTGCCGCATAGTTGAGTATGGCATTGGTGGCGGGCACCGATAGCAGCGCGCAGTAGGGATGGATTTCTAGACGGTCTCGAATCGAGCCGAAAGACGTGATAGTGTCGACGAATACGCTTGCGTTCAGATCGCATTCGCACACGACGATTTGAGCGACGTGGACATTGGCAAGAAGGGGCTAAACACTATGATCTGTAGTTCAGTTCATTTAGAAAATTCTCTTTAAAACTTTAAGACTTAAGCCTGACGAGGCTATCGGCTGTGTTATAAAAAATAATAGTTTTCCCATGAAAATTTCTAGCGAGAATGTTGCGTTTTCCTCCGTAGTTTTATCTATGAAAACCATCAGGAAAAAGCCAAAACCAGCGGTACACCCAGGAACCGGAGAGGGAGAGTTTGAGATCCCCTGTTTTACAAGCACGCACACTGAAGAGGTTTAAATGCCCGATTCTTTGTAAGCTGGCCAACCCCTGTACCCAACAAGTTTACCTTCATCGCACGAAGTAGGCGGTTACTCAGTTCCAAGTGTTTGAAAGACCCGGGAAAAACCCGGCCGGTCCAGAGACGGAGAGTTTGGGATCCTCTTCTTTTATGTTTTACCGCGAATACCCCCCCCCCCGTTCTAATAACTCCCGTCTCCTCTCGAATAACGCCCCTTTCAAGATGTTCCATAGCAATCAAGGTTACACGGACCTCAAAACAAAGGCCTAGATTCGACAGATGACGATGAACAAAAATATCCTGGGTCAAGAATAGCAAAAAAGCGAGAACAAGATTAAAAAAAACATTTTTTAAGTTCCAAATATTTTCGGTGTTGAGCTTATGAATGGAACTCCCCGGGAGAAGTACGGCACATGCAATTAAGTTTAAGAGGGTTCAACCAGGATTCTCTGTAAGCTGGTACTTACCTTCGTCGCACGCAGTAGGCGATCATTCAGTTCCAAGTGTTTGAAAGACAGCTCTTCAATGTACGCCGAGGCGATTAGGAGCGCGAATTGTTCTCCCGCGTGTTCCTCTAATGAAATTATCGACTTATCCGGGGGTCCACTTGCGGACAACTCCCATTTGGCAAAAAGATTGACATAATGGGGAGTTGGTCTCATAATTGTCGCGGACTTCAGAAGTCGAAGGCAGAGATGTGCGAGTTTGTTGCGGACAATGTTATGCCAGTGCTTAGTGGATACTTGAACGACATCCAGACTGGCGCGGTCCAGAAATTGCAGAGAATCGAGTAGGGCGTCATCAGGCAGCTTCATAACGATCCTGATGATATTAAATTATAATGTCATCGAAGAAATAAGTAGGAAAACACTCGTAAGGGAGAACATGCGAGTTCACGAGAAAAAATAAAAAAGGGATAATAAATATTTTAAAGGATAGTGTCACGTAAAAGCGCCTTGAACGGAAACTTTTGGCGCTGCTTTGGCGGCAACATCGAATTCCAGATGCAAGCGGCGACGGTGGCCATTGCACAGTTTTTTCCGGAATAATTTTCATGCGCAGTGTTCAAGAAAACTAGGATTCTCATATGAAACAAAGCTGCCATTCGATTCGCGTATGCAAAGCAGCAGAGCACGGATGATGAGAGCGCTGGTCCAGCCTGTTAGAAATGTAACTCAAGGCTGACAAGGGATACTTAAGAACGGAATGGGAGCAGAGGAACGCAGTCAGTAACGGACGCATGCGTCAAACGCGTCACAGTTGCACGTGTTTGCTTGGAGTATTCCAATGCTTCGTCACCCACTCCTCTAATTTCGTAATCAGTGACACGCGGCGGCCTTTTCGGTTCTCATTTCTTCGCCTCTCTGCGTTAACGCTAATTCGCTAACCGAGTACTTCGTGAGCAAATAAGGGAGTCACTTAGACCGGCTGTTCTCATGGCCTTATCAGGTCGGCCACTCTGAGCGGTCTACATCATTTACGTCGTTGATGTGTCCGACGTCGCCTGACAGAGCCGAAAGAACTAGAAGAATGTGAACATCAAACGAAACTTGCGAAATCCATGCGCTAGAAAAATGCTATTTACGCATTTCGCGATTCGATACCATTTTGATCCTTTTTTAAGCGACATTAGAGTCCTACCTACTAGATTCTTCCCGGCTTCTTGCCCATCATAAAATCCTAGCTACGGTCCTGCAACACAATATGCTTCAGCAACGGGCACATTTTTCATTGGGGACTTTGTGACGCCCTGACGTGGCAGAAAGCAACTCTCTCCGCTATGTCATTACCGATTCGAAAAGCGTGACTTAGCGGCGAGCTATAGGATGGTTATTGACAGGAGTTGAATCAACTTTATATAGCCGGACGACTGTAATAAATTTTAGCACAGAGTTATAGAGCTGGTTTCCGCTTTTTCTCCACTTTGTCCAGGCGTTTACGAATCGTCTCGGCTCCCCAATATTGGATGGTCTGGTGAAAGCCGTGACAGTGACAGTGTTTCGTGACAAGCTTGATCGCTTTGTCGAAAGAGATGACTGTTCCACACCGTTTTTCTGCTACCGAGAAGCGAAGCGGACCGTTCACGTCCGGGCGAGGAACACCGACCCCGTGAAGGTACATGTCGACGTTTGGAGCGACCGGCGCAGATTGATGTACCTGAAAGAAAATGTGGAAAGAGAGCTGTGCTTGCGAAGGCCGTTCTAACTTCATCAGTAAACTAGCCGGGCCATGCAGTGCCGTGCCGTTCTCCTTTTTTATCACGGCACGGAACATGGCACGCAAAGGGTAAATCGTAGTCGTGTTCCGTCGAATTTGCAGGCCGTACCGTATTCCGTACCGTACCGTACTGCGTCCCGTACTCTACGGTACGGCTACGAGCCAGTACGGGTTGCCGCACCGGACTGGTACGCTACGGAGTACCGTACTGGTACGGTACGTTACGGTGGGTACGGTACGCTACGGAGTGCAGTACGCTACGGAGTGCGGTACGGGGGGGGGGGTATTTGCAAAGTCTAGTATTTCGCACCGTTCTAGCACGGCACAGAAAATGGCACGGCCCGAAATTGACGCTGTTTCATGCCGTTTTAGTGGAGAACGGCACAAAAAACGGCCCGTTTTGCAGCCGTGCTGTGTTCCGTGCCATAAAAGACGGAACGGATACCGGCACGGGGAAGGGTCAGCTCGCAATGGAAGACGGCACGGATACGTATCCGCAAAGCCTACTTCAGGATGAGCACACTGTGGGCGCATCTTACCTCGACCAGACGCTCCAGAAACCGCGGAGACAGCCGAGGTCGCCAAACCACCAGCCTCCTAGTCTCAGGTGCTCTGATGGACGCCTTCAGAAAGTTAAGAATGCTTTCGTCGGTGACGTCGCACTCGAATTCGTCTGGCTCCGGCAAGTAGACCTCTCGCGTCCCTTTCTCCGCTGCGTAGTTTACGAGAGCGTCGTCGATGTGGCCCGGCTGTACGTTCTTTGCTGCAGCAAAGCGCAGAATTTTGATCGAGCCGAAAGCCGTAAGCGTATCGACGAAGACGCTAGGGGTAACCGGTGCAAGGTCAGCGCGAATGAGAAGATGGCCGACGTGAACGCTGGGAAGGACGGGCTAAATCAACGCGTCAAGACGTCCATTTGTTGAAGCCCATTATTTCGTCAACATGATGCGCTGTGCGGGTATGTTGTTGACGAATGTCGAACAGAGTAGCCCGAAAGCCCATTAGGCACTAGGCCGCTAGCCACCGACCGAGGGAAATTTTTAAAAAATTAATCATATTTTCGCTGAAAATCTAGCTGGAATCGGTGCGGGGAATCGATTTTGGATGCCTTTTCGTTATTACCCGATTCCCACTGCCTTAAAATCACCGAGTTCCGATCCCGACTCCGATTTTATCTGAGCGCTGTTTTGCAGCTTGTTCGTCATTTAAGCTTAATAAGATGGAGGATCGCTTCAAAATATGGTCATTGTCTTGATTGAATTTGTGGTCTGTCCTTTGCTGACTGATCGTAGTGAGAATTGGGTATGAACGACTGGTCGTGGGCGGTGGGGGATGGGGTTAATTAGAGTTAGACGGCCGTATCGTATTCCGTACCGTACCGTACTGCATAGCGTATTCTACGGTACGGAGTACGGTACGGCTATGGGTCAGTACGGTTTCGGTACCGTACCGTACCAGTACGGTAATTGGTACGGTACGGCATGATTTTATGGTCAAAATGCACTAGTACGGCAGTACGGTACGCGGGGGGAGGTCTAACTGTAGGGTCAATGCTCCGGAATGCCGAAAGGAAAATTGACGCGTACCTGCAACTGCTGCAGGATTCGATCCGTCAGCCGCATCACCCAGTCAATCAAAATGTGTTCGCTGAACGACGAAGCGATCAGGTTGGCGAAGCACTCGCCTACATGTTCTTCCTTTACGATGGATTCTTTCCACAGCTTGCGATCCGGTGTTGCGCGTACCGTGTACGAGTCCGGCAACAATTGCTTGCCCTCTTCGGTCGGACCTATGTATGCAGACTTCAGAGAGCGAAGGCACACATCGCTGAGCTTATCGACAGCGTTTCGCAGACGCTTCGTGGACATCTGAACAGCGTCCAGATTGGGCCGATCAAGGCAGCGAAGGGAATCGAGGAGAGTTTCGGTCGGCAATTTCATGACACTAAACGTCGGCTTCCGAAACGGCCATATAGGATTAACGGAAGAGAACGCATCCGGTAATTATATTAAGCGGACTTTCAAGCGAGGTAAAACGAGTTCATAGGGGCTAAGCTAGCCGTTTAGGACAAAAATGAACTTCAATCCGCCACGTCCATTTCATTCCAGGCCTAGTCGAGAAGGGCGAGTGAACACACATATCGTTAACAGAAGAGAACACCGCCGGTGACATAGCGG
Source organism: Aphelenchus avenae (assembly GCA_020875895.1). NCBI lineage: Eukaryota > Metazoa > Nematoda > Chromadorea > Rhabditida > Aphelenchidae > Aphelenchus > Aphelenchus avenae. Next base: position 17,358 of record JNEY01000180.1, read on the forward strand.
GTTATTTGAGAACGGGATGAAACGCGAGTGGGCTTTCAAACCTACTCGTGAAACGTTCTTAGCGCCGTTCTTTAGTTAAAGCAAAGCAGCCTCATCGCAACGCATGGCCATTATCGGACCATCATGGGAGAGTCCAGCACATACTGTCATAGATCAGGTCAGTAGGAGCTTTGATCGCGATAGGAAATTCCAGAGCCAGAACATAACTGAAGTTTTCCGAACAAAAAGAAAATAGCCCCGTCACGGTCACATGAACTGCACTATTTTATCTTTAGCTCTGGTTCGGTTCTTTCGGAACTAGGTCGGTCTAACTGCAGACGCTTACTTGAAATACCGAAAAAGGGAGTAAAAGTCATGTCAACCAAGTAGAGTCATTATTATAGGCTTGACAAGTAGGCCAAAGGACGACATGAAGAATCAAGGCCCTTTATGAAACCCCGGTTAATGCTCGGTACTTCGTAGGCTACGATCGCAATGCGTCGCATTGGGACGAGCCTGACTCACGTTGCCGCACCTTTGGCGTCACTTCACGTTGCCGCACCTTTGTCGTCACTGCCTTCGCTGCCCACGTCAACGGCCGGGTGCACGTTTCGCACCATTTACCTCTTTCATTTAACCTACCGTATTGGTCCGATTAGAAGCCGACGGCTTCTATTTTTCGAAGGTAAAATTTGCTCGGCTTGTATTGGAGCCTCGGCTTATATTAGAGCATCGGCTTCTGTTTCTCACATGCTATTTTGCAAGCGCAGAACTACCCAATTTACTCGAAATTACGCAAAACCTTGGCGCTAAATGAGTAAATCACGAGCAAACGAACAATTTCTGCAAGTTGAACGGTTCGATAAATCAGCCGGCACGCACTCGCATACAGCATTGACCTCCTCGACTCATTTGTCCATGAGCGGCGTCCATCGATCATAACATAGCTCCTCCGCTAAAGAGCAACGGAGATTTCCATTATTCTCCCACTCACTCACTCCATGCCATTCTGTCCGCGACTTCAAATCACTGAAGCATGTCAAGCCCCGAGTCCAGCTTGGTTCCCCATCGGCAACAGACCTCCTCGATAAGGCGAGACATCCGCGTCCGACGAAGATTCGCTTTCAAAGGAAACACCGCTGTCGGAACCCTCACGTTCATCCGTTTTGCGATCATTTTGCTAAATCACAGAGCTTACAAAACGTAGCTGGTAGTCAACAAATCGGAAAAAAGCGGCGTCAAGGGTCATGAGCTATCATCGAAAGCGTTGCAGTATCGATTGCGCAGGGTAATGGCGCGACATTTAAACGCTTCGGCTTATATTAGGTGTCGGCTTGTATTAGAGCCTCGGCTTCTATTTTTTGAATGCAAAATTTGATCGGCTTCTATAGCGGGTCGGCTTATATTGTAATCGGACCAATACGATATTCTACGCATACAACAATGGCCTGAGTCCAAATAAAAAAATGTGAAAAAATACAGAGCAACTGAGTACATAATTGTATTCCAAATGTTAGACCCACTAACGACGAAAATACGGCACACCAAACGGAGTGTTTAAACGATTAACGATGCGGGAACGCGGATACAGGAACATGACAAACTGTGGACAAGTGTGCTGCTTAATCGGTTTCCTTCTCGTCAGCACCGGCTCCTCGCCGAGCCGACCAATAGTTCCGGCGTCAAAGTCCATAGTGGTATACTGCAGGCCGTTTTCCCCCGTCGGTGGCAAGATGTCGACGGCCAGCAGCTTCGTGTCGACATTGCTGGTTATCTGGCCCGACTGGTGTGCCTAGAACTACCACTATAAACTAAAGCTCGGGCCGGCAAAAAGTCTCGGGGCCGAGACTTAGAATTTCCGAGACCCGAGACCGACACCCGAGAGTATTCTTCATTCCCGAGACCGAGACCCGAGACTAACCCCCCTGACCCGAGACTAAAACGAGACCCGAGACCAGAAAATATTTTTCGAGTTTTTCTCCCGTCGATGCCAAGGGCGTGCCGGCCTTCGGTCGGCGCCGAAAAATTGCCTTGGTCCCCCCCCCCTTTCAGAGCGATTTTAAGCCGCCATAGGAAAAAAAAAACAGTTAAAAAGTTGATGTCGAGATGGAAATAGTGGACATTTTTCCTTAAATGGCCCGCCGCAGGTGCCGCCAGCGCGATCTCTGGCCTTATTTAGCGAAAATTGGCGAAAATTTAAGCAAAATGCGAAATACAGACGGCGGCATGACGGCGAAAACGCTGCAAAATCTGCTCTTCATAAGCCGCAATCTGCCCATTTACGGATTCTGAATATCGCTCACAATGTTGTTTCTCGTTTTGAGTAAAACTCTGTTGATGAACGATGCTTTGATAAGCTCAGAAAATCGAAAAAAACTCAAGTGGGTCGAGACTTCGCCAGGGACCGAGACCGAGACCCGAGACTTACCCCCTGACCCGAGACTAAAACGAGACCCGAGACCCGAGACCGGACAGCCCTGGCTCAGAAGCGCAACGTAGCATTTGCGAACGACTAATTGAGCGACGTGTATGCTCGCGATCAGGGGCTAAAATAGCACTTCGAGGAGGCCTGAAAAGGCTGTTTTCGTAAAACCTAGCAAAGGGAAATAAATTTGGCCTCGCAGTGGCGTTATTTTTTTTGAAGCGGTGGAGTGCAAGACAAACCTTTCGCCTTTAAGTTCGCGTTTTTTTTGACAAGTTTTTTTCAAGCATTCCGATCCGTCGCCTCATAGGGCAGGGCAATAAAAACAGGTAAAGTTTCGCTTACTATTGTGTCCCTACACGTTGACCAACCCAAAGTACCCCACCGTGGCCTCTATAAAATACATATAATAGAAAATTGTTCGCAACTTGCGAATTGCGTCCTATCCCCTCCTTCAAGCCTGGTAGGGAATACGGCACCTTGCTGTCGGGACGTCAGATTCGAAAGGGATGACCCTTAGGCTACTAAAAAGAGGAAATGAATGGCATTTTTTTCCTGCCATTTCCATTCATTTCCATTTCCCACGGGCCGTTTTTCTGGCCATTTCCATTTCCCACTACGGACATTTGCCGCCATTTCCATTTCCGGAAATGGAATTTCTTAAACCCTGTTCGCAAGCGGTAAGCGCTTACCTTCATCTGGGCCATCAGACGATCACTCAGCTGCACGTCATCAAAGTATAGCCGTTCGACGTTCTTCCGGTGAAAGCAACGACCTATTCGGTGGGACCCTCAAGGAGATCTACAGTTTCCCGAACAGGCTAGTGTACGTGAAAATGGGTCTGGCAATAGTCGCCGATTCCAGGCGACGAAGGCACACATGGGCCACTATGTCAACGACAAACTTGCGGAAGTGCTTCGCTGTTATCTGAAGGGCATCAAGCCTGGTGCGGTCAAGCAACTGTTGACAGTCGAGAAGGTGTCGTCCGGAAGCTTCATAATGATTCTGAATGCATGCATGTCACTGCAAATTTTCTTCTCGGGTTTACAGAGAGAAACGTTACAACCAGGGTTTAAACTGATTGATCTTTTTTGAGTTTTTCAATGGCATGGAGCTGGTTTAAAGAAACTTCATTCGAAGTCGCATGTTCAGTCGGAGAAAAACGTACTGGCTCTATCTGGCACGCTTGCCCAGTGCCGCTTATTTGCGTCAGCGACTAACGACGTAACTGCTTCGCGAGCAAATAAGCGGAGCCATCGGGCTCTCAACCAGCGTCGCCGCTTATCAGTGCGACCGTTTATGTCATCTTAACCTCTTTTGCAAAATAGACATGCATGTAAAGGTGCCGACGACTAGACAAGGTTGTAGATCGGAAAGTACCCAGAACAAACCGGGTAGCCGCACAACTTGCAAACTCTATGCGCTTAACTAGCATGACCAAGTGAATAGATCCAGTGCTGCTATATGGGCGGGGGCAAACGGGAAGGAACGCATTGGCGAGAAGACGCAGTATTTTTTGAAGATTTTTTTGATATTCACGGGATCGAGCCTTTCACAAGAAAGTTGTGGATTGAGAGATGAGTCCTAAATAGTCGGAAAATAAGTCTGAGAAGCCGGAAACGACAGTTAACATATGTCATAAAATTTTCATACTGGGTACTAGAGGCGAAACACGACGAAAGCCCTTATGTTTGCGGGAAATTAGTAAGTGATCATCTATGGTTTTCTGAGGCCAGAAAAGAATTGCCTAATGAGGACTGAATGGAAAATCCTTTAGAAACTCGTCAGAATTTCTTTAAACTTTACAAACTATACCGATCGTCCACGGTCTTTTTGCAATCCTGACCAGAAAATTGTATTCACCTTTGCTTCTGCTTTCCGCGGAGAAGTGCGCGCGAGTCGAAAGCAATCGATTCTAATGATGTTTGCAACCGTTCTGAAATTTGTTTATGCCCGGGTTAAGAGCGATGAGAGCACTTGTGGTTCGCTGGCGCTGTTGCATTCGCGGTAGAGGCGTTTATGCGTCAAACTGACAATGTGTGCGAGTAGCCCGCGGTACATTTATCATCAAGGACGTTAATCACCGCCGCGACGACCGCCTCTTCACGAATGGCGGCGCATCACTGCAAGACTGACAAAGATGCTCCCGACGTCTGCTGGAAGCTCTTCATTTCGTTTCGAGCGGCGGAATTCCGCCATCTTCGTAAAAGTTTCGTTCCCTGTTTCAGTTTGAACAAGGAGTTTTTGCCTGTGATAATAAAGTGTTCGTACGCACGCGACGCTGACGTTGAGCACGTTCAAAAAATTTGTCAGCACCTTGTTTGTCAATTTGTGCAATCGATTTCAACCCTGGAACATTTAGCCTTTTTTACCATCAGTTAGCCCGTGTATTCCTAATTTTTTACTCGCTACAAATAAGGAAATCTTTTTTCCTTTTTGATACCCGTAGGAAAACCCGTAGTGTCATGCTTATTAACCTCCAGGTGCATATAACCTCACACAAATATATGTTGTTTTAGCCCACCTTGCCAATGAAGCGGAGTCCCCGCGTCGCAAAAGCTGCGGGGAAAGCAGCAGCGCCCAGGCGCAAACAGGCCGCAGCATCTAAGAGCTCGGGCAGTGACAGCGCGATGCCGAGTTCTAGCGCGTCGGACGCGATGGATGAGGCGGAAGAACTGCAACGAGAGCACTGGCGTAGCTATACCAACAAGAGCAGGGCGAAATCCAAGCTAGAGAAGGAGCTCTTTAGCGTAACGGTAATGTTTAATCTTCGTGTTTTGTAGTACTCTCGTCGTTTTAGTACCTAGGGACCGTTTTGAGGGCGGAAGCTCAACGAGAAGAACTCGATTACATTAAAACATCCATCGTGCAGCGCCAAGAAGAGCACCCCTGTGAGCGCTGTGACCAATGGACGACCACCGTGCTGAAGACAAGCAAGAATGCGGGAGTAAGAGTCCGGAAGAAAGCGGCCGATTTCGAGGCACATTTGGAAGGTAGGTTGTAAACGCCTTGGCCACTAAAAGTCCCTCTAGCAATTTAAGAGTGGAGATCGAGTCAGTCTTACCGGGTCTTTTAGCTTTGGGCGGCTGATTCTTTGGGTGTTTATCTTTATTTCCATTCACTCCATTTATTTAATTTGTTTTGGATGTTTCTTTATTTATTTTTATTTTCTTTGTTCAATTATTTACTTATCTGTATTGCAGCTAATGGTTCCCTTGTAAGCTGTTAAGCACCAACTTACTAGCCGATAAGGCTTTGACAATTTGCAACAAATTATTCGCACATAACACGTAAGATGCGCTTCTGTTTGTCGCAGGAACTATGACGCTTTTTGGGCATCCGGTCGGATTAAGCGCCAAGCATTCTTGTCGTAACCGGCCGGCTTGAAGACCCTCCTTCCCGCAAACACTTTTCGCCGCTATCAGAAAAATCAGAAGATCCACTTTGCCGTCGGGCCTGGAGCACTTCTCTAGTTGAGCGCATTCCCAACGCTGATTAAGCCGCTTTTGCTTAACGCTAGATTTATAGAAGTCTTTAGCGGGGACCTTTTGTAGGCATGGCTCAAGAACTCGACGAGAAGCTGATCGACGCACTGTGGGTAGACGGACGATCGGCGAAGGCAGCCATTGCGGACGACGGAGCAAGTGAAAAAACCAGGCTGGTGGAGCAGCAGCTGAAAATTTCACGCCTTTCCATCCACGCGGAACTTATAAACAATAAGGTGGAACCGCTCAGTTTGAACAATCTTAATAGTCCGTTATATAGAACAAAGAACTTGCCATCCAAAACCAGCGAATTAGAGAACAGTAGGCCGTAGCGGAGTAAAGGTGTCCCCTACAGGCTGACTAAATTGAACGGATCCTTTTGTTCAGAACAAAGAACTCGCCGCCGAAAATCAACGACTCCGAGAACACTTGGCCGCTGCAGAGTGCCGCAACTCAGAGCTGCAAGACGGCATTCATCAGCTTCGACAAGAGAACGAGTGTTACAAGCAGCGACCGTACTGTCAGTGCGGTAGTGGCTTCCTTCAACAGTATTTTGATGCGCCTGCTTTCATTGAACCGCCGGCTACGAGCGAGCAACAGAATACGTCTTTATACTACGGCTTAGAGCGAAACGGCAACAGGGCTCTCAATTCCGAAACCGCGATTCCGGGCCCGGCAGGTGAAATTCCGGGGGTAAATCCGGGGGTCAGGGTAAAATTCCGGGGGTATCTATCTAGATATTTCCTAAACGTTTTAAGCTTTTTATTGACGTTTCATAACAATGCCGATTAACAGTTAGGCGCTGTAATTCGCGACCGTACGTGCAGTTTTCAACAAATCGCGGTCTGCGCAGTACCTATGAAAATCCGGGGGTACTCCCGGAATTCCGGGGGGGGGGG
>JNEY01000180.1:24374-35892 GCA_020875895.1 Aphelenchus avenae
AAAGGGGTCTTGGGACCAAAGTGAAAAATGATTTGTAATCAGCTCACAAAGGGCTTTCATTTGAGGTATAACTCGATGTTCCAACGTGACCTCGGAAAATCAACATTTTTGGGGATTCGGGCCCCTTTTAGGGGTCCAAAAGGGGCTTGGGACCGAAGTGAAGAATGATTCGTAATTAGCTCATGAAGGGCTTTTATTCGAATTTGAGGTATTTACTCGACGTTCTAGCAAAACCTGGAAAAATCGCCATTTTGTCGATCCGGACCCCTTTTTAGGGGGTCAGAGGGGGTCTGGGACCAAAATGAAGAATGATTTGTAATCAGCTTATCAAGGGCTTTCATTCGAGGTATTACTCGAAGTTCTAGCAAAAACTCGAAAAATCGCCATTTTGGGGGTCCGGGCCCCTTTTTAGGGGGTCAGAGGGGGTCTGGGGACCAAAACGAAGAATGATTTGCAATCAGATCATCAAGGGCTTTCATTTGAGGTATTACTCGACGTTCTAGCAAGAACACAAAAAATCGCCATTTTTGGGGGTTCGGAATCCTTTTTAAGGGGTCCAAAGGGGGTTCCAACCAATAAAAATATAAACTTGCTTCTTAGTTTTTCAAGGGCTATCTAATGACACCAAACTCGAGGGGGTAGCTCAAAATTTTTTTTTCTCACACCCGAGAGCCGTTTAGGGTTGTATGGATTCTGGCTTGGCTTTGTCAGCTGAGCCGCCGCCGTCACAAAACCCGTCATATGTGACTCTAGATCAGAATCATGGTCGTCGAGTACAACGCTCTTGTCGCAATCGACCGCATACCGGAGGCCAAGCTGGGAGCTGTTCGGTCATCTTCGGTTTTTTTTAACTTACCTCGCGTCTGTTTGACGGGATTTGGGGTTTTAGCCTGTCGTTGTCATTCTTTGCCTAAAATGTGCCAAAAACAAGTGCCAAAACTTTCAAAATTTGGGATTTTTCGCCACGGTGTACCCCGGCCCGGCACCCCTGCACTCAAGGTGCCCCCGGCTCGGCTCCATGGCACGGTACGGGGGTCTCCGTCTCGGCTTCCCGGCACGGATGCAGTGCTCCATTTCAATGGACCATTTGCATACTAAAATAGGTTTTAACTGCATTTTTGCATTTTTACTGAATTTTTTTTATTGAATCGAAGTTTACTGAAAGTTTTTACTGAATCGAAGTTTACTGAATTAATTTTACTGTATCAACGTTTACTGAATCGATGTTTACTGAATCAACGTGTAGCCCGGAAAACTTACAGTCGAAGGGCTCTTACAAAGGGAACACTAACGCAGACGCACGTTTTTTAATTTGCAGACTTAAATTACATCACCCGGTCCGGCTGTGATACCAAAAACAGGCCGCATAGTTTAAAAAACTTTTACTAACTGGAAAAAATGTTGCATTTGTTGTCTCACGTTATTTTTGCGCTTATTCTTAGAACGCTAGGCTCGAACAGAACATTCTTAGGGCTGGGTAAACCTAACTGTGACAATGCGTAGTGGGCACTTTGCGTCCCACTTTCGCACGTTTGCGTTGCGAAATTTGCGTCCGTTCTTGTTCTTCCAGAGTCACCGGCTCTTCAGAGAAGTTATTTCCCTAGCCAGCTACATGAGCGTTCCTGATATCCCACGTTTTATGTTATTTGAAGACTGAACGCCTGGACGGCGCCCGTCGTTAGATTTTACTGGTCAGTACTTTCGGCGAATCCGCGTTTTAAACTAGCTCGAGTTCAAGATTATTGGCACACGGAAAAATGGCTCGAGTGATTAAAAGAAAGTATCCATTGAGAGAGCAATGTTACCGACATATTTTTGCATTCGCAGCCGTTAGCAATAATTTGGTATAAACACCACACCGTACAGCTATGAATTGCGACTCTGCTGCGTAATGTTCGTTAGAATATTTACGGTTGAAGTCAGGTTTTCTTGAGCAATAATAAGTACTTTTCTGAGTTTTAGAAGAGGACGGGCTTCTTTAGCAATGCACTCGCAGGAATTTTTATCGGACAAATTGTTCGGTTGCCTTTAAGGCCAAAAGAATCTTTTCTCAAGAGCGTTCGTCAGTTACGCTGTAGGAGAACGAAGCATAAACGGATCAGCTACGTAGCCGCAGGTAACGGCTAAAACATTTGATTCAAAGGTGGTCTTCAATATTTGCTTATGAGCATGATTTTCTCGTCACAGTTGCGCCCTGGAAGGCACGTTCAATACATAGGAGTTGCACGGTTAGGTTTATTGGTGAACGTGGCTTAGCAGATTTTACGTCTCAACATCGATACGCAATCAACGAATTAGGTTTAAAAATAGGGAACACCATGCAATTTAATTTAACTGAGTCCGTGTGGGTGCGTGAAAATACTGGGTCAGGGAGAAAACCAAGTCAGGTTTTTGCAAATATTTTATGCTGATGTCCTCGAAGTGACACCCCTGTCGGTGGGGTGTTATTGGGACACAAAACTACTGTTGAGGGTATATTTCCGTTCCAAGTTTTGCAGTTCTGTTTTTGACGTGAACCAACGTAATTTTTGTTGTCAATATTCATTTTGAGAATTTTCGCCTATTGAGCAAGCGAAGTACGCTTGAACACAAGGGTGACAACGACATGGTGCTTGGGATAGGCTGAAGGCCCAGCGTTGAACGCTTTTGCACCGTGTTCATTAAACCTGTTCGCGTCCACATGGCTCTTTGCAAACGCATATTTTACAATAAAGGAGCTTTTGCGAGCGTTTCCTCTGCAGCCGTACGCTCTCATTTTTATAAAGGGTCTTGCAGAACACGACAGCCGTTCCTGGACACCCCCATGCAGTTCCACGTTACCATGGTACCCCCTCCCGTGCCGTTCCCCGTGCCCGTGAAAAACGGGAACGGGGACGGGCCGTGAAACGGGCACGGGTTCCGAACACTAGTATTTAGCTCTAATGTATCGGTAGTTATTCAAATTTGAAAAGAAAAACTTGCACGTTTCGCATAAAATCACCGAATCGTTAAGGATTCTTATTGATAAAGCGAGTTGTAGAAGTGCCCACGGCATTTTTTGTATTAGACGTAAATAGCCAGTTTTAGGTTAGGCCCCCGATGTGAAATGATGCCATGTACGACATGCAAACAGGTTATTTAGAATAAACTAATTGCTTTCGTCCACACTTTGCTTAGCCTGTAAAGTTTTGAATTAACCGCCGCCTTATGTTCTTGAACTTCCACTTCTCGTGGTGATCTTCGGTGACCTGAACTAAGCTAGCTTCATCTGCTCGTATTCCATGCGAGCATTTCGCGCCACTGCAAGCGTACCCGTATGAACCATTCTTTTCTCGCAGAAATACTAAAAAAACTGGATGCGGACTACTTGACGGCTCAGCGCGACGTGTGCTAAATGCCCCGCGAAAAGCTAAATGCCTAAGCAGACGCTGAGGCTAAGAACAAGCATAGACTTGAGGAAACGACCGAAAATTAACTGATGTTGCTTATAAACTGAGCGCCGTCGCGGCATCTCATAAAGTGCTGGATCATTTCGATTTTCAAAGAAAAATATTCGGAACCAGAACCGAGGCGAGTCCAGAAAGAGAACGGAATGCAGAGTCTACCTCAGGTTTTGCGTAGTCGAAGTGAACTGGTTGAAGTGCAGAAAGGATGAAGGATCGTTAAGTACGTAATGAGTTTGCACGTCTAATCCGTCTAGCCGGTGTTTAAGACTAAAACACGAGGTTTTTTCTGCGACCATCCTATGCAAACACAAACGCCATGGCAGAGTCAGATGGGTCATTTTGAGCAACACTTCATTCCTGTTTAGGATGATGACAATTAGCATACCATCACGATTACTCATGCGCAATCTGGCGGAAGCAATGCTTTGGCGTTAACATAATGCGTCAGGTTTTTCGCTGATTTTCCAAGCGTAATGCCGGCACTTGCGAATTATTTATCAATCTCCACAATTCGACGACAAATTTTTTTCTATGATTAAGTCCACTCAGTGCTTGGTCAAAGTACTCCGGCTCAAGCGTGGTTTGACAATCCGCAAATGAAGTCATTCACTGTTGCATTTTTTGCTCTTAGCTTTACTAAGTCCAATCGACTCCAATAATTATATCTCCAGTTTGCGTTTTCAGCCAAAATAGATAAACGGGTGGGCCAGCCCTTCCCCCTGTTTGATCCTTGGCATCTTCTAGTAATGAATCCTGAAAACTTGCTAATTGTACTGAACAAGGTGTCCGCAGCGTACTTGTACCCGTTGTCCATATGACTACGGTATAAATCGCGCTCGGGATGCATTTCAAACGCAATGTTTTCATAACCCAAGCGCTAACATCAGCTAAAGCACTAGGTGACAGTTCAGGTTTTGTCCGATATAACATAAAGTAAGCCCTCAGCTGTTTTTTTTGGGTTAAGATGTAATCCGTCAGTGTATTTGCATTGAGTGGACCCCTGTCCCGGGTCCTTGTCAGGGCTGTAGAGCCGGTGGTACGAGCAGAGCCTTGCATTTTCAGCGAGTCGGACATAGTCAGATAAGATAAGTATTTTCTACGTAGCTCAAATCGCGTTTTCCTTTTTTCCATTTGCCTCAAGCTTGTCCGAATTCGAAGATGGCATGGCCCAATTCGGCCAACGTTGTGGCCGCCGCGGAGGTGGGGCGGGCGGGGGGGGGGACGTTTTGAGTATACCGGAATGATTCACATAGATAAAATATGGAGTAACCCGTTCACATGAGCTATGTGATCAGTTTCACAGGTTTTGCTAATTATCAACGTTCATTCATACGTAAATAAAAGCGGCTGGGCCAGCTCCGCCATCGATGGTTACTTGCTGCAAGCCGATAATTTTTTTTCTTAAAAATACATTAACTTTTTTGGTAGACTATGTGCGATAACCTAGTTGTATCAGATTTGCAATGCATGGACTAACACGTGCGTCGTAGCATTGCTGCGTGCACGACAGCGCTACGCTATGAGTGGTTACTACATGCATTCCTTAGTCGACGCCACTTCTTCACTACCGCCGCTTCACCGCTAACATCTCGTTTCCGTACGGGTGAATTGCGCACCGCAAAATGCGTACTGGTAAATTGCGTGCCCATGTATAATACAAATGGCGACCCATATAGCCTATCATTAAGTACTTTCGTTATTCATCTCGTGCTCTGCTAAGACTGCGCGCGAGATATCGGTTGCGTACGCACGTTTGTTCCGCAGTGGCCGATGTAGTCAACGATGCCTTTGCTTTGCAGTATCTCGATCAGTTCCTCTTTAGGCGTATGCTTTCCTCGATTGACGGATTCGTTTTAAGAAAACGTAGAAAAAAGGAAAATGCGGCTAAATTATCTCATAGGAGTACCTCCCACCTGCGCAGATTTATGGCTTGCCTTGTACGAACTTTTCTTACCGTATTTCTTCGAATATAGCCCCACCTCGATTAGAGCCCCACCTTGAATAGAGCCCCATTAACCGCTTTCAAGACAGCCAGCTTGTGTATCTTGAACTCCAAGTTAAAGCTATATTTGGACAGATAATGATAAAACAACAGTTTTCATGAACTCTTCTGCTCAAGAGAACGAAAAATAAAATTTTAAAAATTTATTTAAATTTAAAGATTTTCAGAAATTGAAGCATTGAAAAATAGAGCCCCAGGGGCTCTATTCAAGGAAATACGGTAGTTAGTTTCGTTCTTTTGTGATCCAGATAGCACGCTAAACGGAAAATAATAAACGAAACGTTGTCAAAGTTTTCCCTGTTGCCTAACGGTAACTCTTGTTCCCTGACGATTCTATCTCTTGCAGACGTTCCCTGGGTTCTCGGGCGTTACTCGACCCCCCCCCCCCACCGTGTTCCCCGACGGTTCCATCATTTCACATACGTTCCCCTGTATCCCGGCTTCCCCCATTTCCCCCGACATACGCCGGTTCACAGAGGTAGTTCTTACGGTTCCGCCCGTTTCGAGGAGTTCCCAGAAACGCTCATCGCAGGTTCCACCACTTACCAGACGTTCACCGTTTTCCATTACGTTGCTGGCTCGTCATCGTACTATGGTTCCCAGGACGTCTCTCAACGGTTCCCTGCCCGCGTTCCCCGGCGGTCCCATCGGTATCCAGACGTGCGCCGCGGTTCGATCTGTTTTCAAACGTTCCGCGGGTTCACGGGCGTACCCGCCTCACCGCCTTCTTATTTCTTATCGCTTCCAGCTGTTCCTAAACACCTATTGATTGCCTGCGTTTCCCGTAGTCCCCTCAGTTCCAAGACTTTCCCCGACGTCCCCACACGTTCACCACACCGTTTTCAGATGCTTCGCGCAGGTTCACGTGTACCGGTTTAATACCGGTTTACCTGATGCCCCGCCCCGGTTCCCAGATGTCCCTCGTCCTTTCCCTATTCACGTCCACCGTTTTACCGTTTCCGGGACGTTCTCCGGTTCCCAGGCTTTCCCTTCTTTTCGACCGGTTCTCCCACATTTCCACGGCTCCTCAGGCGTTCGGCCGGTTTCCCCGACGTCCCACGGTTTGCAGGTGTTTCCGAACAGGTCCACTATTCCCAGGCATGCGCTCCCAACATGCTCAAACATGCTTCCTGCCTGTTTTGGACTGGTTTGGACACATGCGGATGAATCCGCCTCTGGGCGGAATGGGCCAAGGGCGGAGCGGAATCCCAAAATGGATCTCATACCCGGATTCCGCGTATGCGAAAACCCCCGAGGAAACTATCGCGGCTCAAAATGAGCGAAAAAGCAGAAAACCGAAAACCGTGACATCGGTGCCGATACAAAATTTTGGCTGTCCATAACTTTTTTGTTGGACCTTTTGAGCTGAATTTTTCCACTTTTACATGCCTTTCGAAGGGCTATCGAATGACACCAAGCATTACCCGGTAGCTTGAAATTTTTTTGGACGGAGTCAGCTGCACCAGCGCTTTAGTTGAGTAGGATTTATCACACCTCATTCTGGCTGAACTGATCTATGAGTTTGGTCTTTCGTGGCATGTTTAAGGCAGTAGAGTCTAGAAACCATAGCAGAAGAAGTTTTCCACATTTCCTTGGGATTCCGATGGTTTTTGGGACAACCAGAAGCAAATTTATTGCCGAAAGGACCTGACCAGTGCCTGGGCCAGGTTTCGGACGGATTATTCAGCACTTCAGTGAGATGCACGACCGTGGCATGATGTCTTTGAGAAACCAATTCGTAGATGTTATGATGGTGTAAAAGAAATTTCAGTCGCTTTTACTGTGACCTGGTCTAATCCCTCTAATAAGAAACTAGCTTCGCGACAGATGCTACCAAAATTTTGCTGTTCGATGCGTTCCAGCCGAAAACATTCGCGTGTCCGAAAGATTTCCGCTGACCATCCGATTCGTGATTGTGCAGAACAGGTTTTCTGGCTGCATTTGCAACAAGCTATCGAGAAATAGATAGGCATTTGTTGGTCATAAGATTCTGTATCCGCTCAGGTTTTTTTTGCGTGTAAACTAGAGATAGGGACGCGTACCGTATTAGGGGCCGTACCCGTACCCGTACTCGTATAATACGGGTACGGTACGGGGGGTTCCAGTACAGTACGGCATACGGTACGGCCACCAATTACAGGTACGGTACGGGCCGTACTAGTAGTAAAATACGGGGTACGGGTACGGTACGGGGGCGGGGTCCAGTACGGTACGGCATACTGTACGGGTGGTCATCCCCTATCTCTAGTGTAAACTGAAGGGCACAATTGTTGTTGTTTATTATAAAGCAAGAAAAAAGACGAATGCCTTATGAACTTGCCCGTGTCATAGTCCTGTCTCGAAATGATTGACTAAACATCCAGCCCATTTGAATTTTTCGCCACTTTCACTTTTTTACGACTGAGGGCTAGCCGTTACATGCGTCCCTGGATCGCTCACTTGCAATGCAACGTCGGCGTTAAGAGCAAATTATAAGCTCACAAGCCTCAAAAAGGAATTTCCGACATCGCTTTTTGGTGATATTCGCCCACTTTCGTCTCGAAACACCCTGCATTCACACGACCGCGTTTATTGTACCCATGCCTATATGTTTGTGCTGGTTATCGGCTTTACGTCGACTTCCTTAGGTGCACGACGTGCTTCCTGCTACCCGCTTTGCCCGACCGCTGTGCGGCCCACTATCAGCAACCTGCTTGACTCCAGCCAGCCACAAACGTCTCGCACGTTTAACTCATGGTATTTCGTTGCCCGCTCTAAGAGAGGCGTACAGGTTTGCCCCCCTCCCCCCCCCGCGCACCCGGAAAAGCTGCTCTTCCGGCCCCCACTCACCGAAAGCAATGGCGGAAACTTCGTACCGTATCTATGCCCAGTACACCGGTTTTCTTAGAGCGCTATACAGCAAAACTGAAACTTGAGAACGACTTGGTCAGTCGGTTCAAAGCCCGCTTTACCGCGATCAGCGTTCATTATTAAGGCCGTTTGATTGCAGACAGACATGAACGAAGGTGCTAGTTGGCCCATTACGACTGCTACACCACGAAAACTGAGCAGTACGTATTTTACGCACGCGAATCGACAGTACGATGGGCAAGTGGAAATTATGTCTGGCAATTAAATACAGTCATTCGCACATCCGGTAACAGGACTGCACCTCCTGTTGTAGAGCGCACAAGGCATGATTTTGCGCTGGCGAGGTGTTGCTAAAATTGACATAGTACGTGATAGATTTTTTTTATAATGTTTGCTCCTTTCAAGGGCCGCTGAAACCAAGTTTGTTTCAAAAGAGGGCTTCACTTTTCGCCTGGACGCCCTTGTGGCAAGAGCAGGTTTTCGACAAAGCAACTATGCCAGTAATGCTGGGTGACCCTGAATACCATTTCCTTGACTAACATGTCATTCGTTAAAATCTGTTTTGAGCTAGAAAAGTTTCTGGTCATAGCGCTTCTCCCAAAATACACACTGCATTCGCTGATCCAGGGAAAACTGCTACTGTGGCGCTAGTTTCAGACTGACCGCAGTTTCCGTCATTTTTCCTGCTCTCTTCGGCTATGATAGTCATCATATGTAATGTTTCGAATTCGTTCCAACGCCAAAAGGAAGACTTTCACCTGTACTCATGTTATTCGACCAAAATTCTATTAATTTTTGGCTCTTTTTGGGCACTTCTGGGTCTCCTCATGCCGATAAACTCGCTGCAACTAGGATCGGAAATGCTAAGGCCTCGACGTTTTTGGGAACGCTACGTGACTTTGCTACGTGACTTTAGCGTGGACGCCGACCCAACCGACTGCTGCGCGAAATAGCGCATCCGATGAGCGGAGTTCAAGTGCGAACGCAGTCCTCTCGTCGATGGGGGGCGTTCATTCGCGCAAAGTTTTCGGCGGTACTGTCGCGGTTCTCGTGCAAATTACTTTGATTTGTTTTCTTGTTGTACTCGCTGGGTCTCAATATCTCTACGCTGGGTTGTGTCTTTGTATATATGTCGTAGCCGATGTTTTTAGACGATAAAGTGAGCATTTGAACCTTCAGCCGATAACGTTACAGGATAGCCGTTAGGGTCTCTGTCCAGAAATTATGTAATGCTAACAAAGCACTTTTTTGGACCTCCCCCTCCCTCTTCCCCTTGTTAGCATTGCGTAGTGTTAATTTTATAACGGTTGTTAACACCCGGCTGACCCCCCACCTGTCATGCTAACATAATTTCTGGACAGACCGTTAATGTTATCGGCTAAAATTTCAGCCGATATTTATAAAAAACATGGTCTGATGTTTGGGTTACGATTTCTGTGCACGCGGCTTTAAGGTTGCCACGGGAGTGGGGGGAGGGAGAGTGTGCGTAATGCGTCCTTCGGCGTAAACATAATTTGCACTAAAGACATGAACATGTATCGTAAACAGGTTTAACTCCAGACGTTGTTAAATTTTGGGCGTTATAGCAACGTCCGTCGCAAACGCCCGAGAGGGCATGTCGCTTAATGTGCCCAATGTAGGTGTTTTGTTCAACAACGCTCACAGCGGATAAGATGGCTCAGGGTCCGTACCGCGATGAGCTGCGCTGCGAACTTCCGTGCGAAAACAAATTTAAACGGCAATTATGTCTCTAGCGCATGCACCGGGGTTTAACATAACACCATTTTAGCAACGTTACGACACCTAACGTTGCGGGTATCGGACGGGAGCAATTAAAAAAGCCTTGTGAACATTTTGCCAAGATCGACCGCCTGGTGCGGTTGAAGAAAAGGTTTTAATGGTTGTTGGGGTAAGTCTTCAATTGGGCACCAAGGCACAATGCGTTTCTGGTTAGGCACCAGGCTTTATTTCTTCAGGGAACATCCTCGGTCCTGCGCCGAGCGATTACTTTCACTGACGTCGTCGTCTTTTGCGCCATTTTTCGCGATTTAATTTTTTTTTTGGTGAAATGAGATACGAAAGGGATTCTTGTACCCGTTGAAATTTAAATTTTTTAAGTAATTCCATTTGCTTCGCCTTTGTGCCCGAACACAGATTTGACATTAGGCGTAGTGTTTTAAGGACCTATGAGTGGCCTTATTAGTCGCGATACAAAGCACGCATTATGCCTTATCGTCTCGTCACACGTCAACATGATAAGTGCCATGCCGCCATGCGGTGCTAAGCTGTCATGCTATGTGTGACAACCTTCGGTTGTCTAGACATAGAAATGTACCGTACTACAGTAGGCAATACTGTACCGTAGTCTAAGCTCTAGAAGTTTATACGTAAGCCTTAACCGTGTCATCAGGTCGGTAGACATAGAAATGTACCGTACTACAGTAGGCAATACTGTACCGTAGTCTAAGCTCTAGAAGTTTATACGTAAGCCTTAACCGTGCTCATCAGGTCGGATTTAATCGAGAAACCATTTGGGGGCCTGTGGCGGCCCTAAAACGCCATCAGGTATACGGTAGTAAACAGTATAGGATCTAGGAATGCTACATCTAGATCCACGGTAAGTTTGCACCCTAGGAAACCTATTTTCACGCGTTAATACACGTTTTAGAGCAATCAGCACTACGGTAGCAAAGGTCGACTACGGTAGCAGACATCGGCTACAGTACCCCTAAGCGAGAAAGCGCGCGCTTTCTCTCGTCGTCTCGCTCCCGGACGCAACTCACGCCGCCGACGCAATCAAGCCAGCGACACCCCTCGATTTAGACGTCCGAAACCAGAAGACCGGAGACGGAGAGATCTCGTCCAAGAAGTGACATCTCATCCGATCGGTTCAGAAACCCAGTTTGTAAAATATTGGCTGGAAGACCAATAAAGTGTTGTTTTGCCTAGCTTTGGCTTGTTTTCTCATCTGTCCTTTAAAACTACTGTAGCGTGCGTGCCGTGAGCTGGGTTATTCCGGCACCGGTGGGGGCTACAGCCACCGGTTCCAACCAAACTGTCTTCTGTCCACTGTGCCGTCTTCTTTGTGTTTCTATCTCTCCCATAGCGGTGTGCTAGGGAATAGGGACCAGTCTGTAGAGAAGGAGTACGGTAGTTTAGACCAGGCAGCCTACTGTAGAATACGGTAGGGCTACGGTAGCACCGGCAAGGGTTCGGCAGGCTACGAGTTTAGGCCAGACGG
>JNEY01000180.1:125489-140005 GCA_020875895.1 Aphelenchus avenae
CCCCCCTCCCCCCTGTTAGGCTAACATAATTTCTGGACGCTTCCTTACGGGTAAAATTTCTCGTCATATTCTCTGCCGGATGTGCTTTCTTCTTATCTTCCCCATTCCGCCATCGGGCGAAAATCTGCCGGGTAGCCAATGGTCGCCGAGTGGAATGTAATCCATGTACTAGAATTTAATCGTGCTCCTCGCGTCAGACCACTTCTGTCAAATACTTTCTTAAATCTCATTTTAAGCTCTTTTTGCGAGACTATGCGGATGCGTGCTCGCGGGGTTTGCAAACGCTGTTGCGTTATTCGTGACGATCACCGTAATAGACCGATAAAGCTCTTTATCGAGAGGACATTGTGCAGGTTTTCATCGAGGAATATCTGAGTCATTCAAAATTTCGATTTACTACGGAATACATACGACGAAGAAAGTATGTAGTCCGGCATCCTTCCTGCATACCTAATCTAGGCCGTATATTTGACGCCCATGAACCTTCATGGCTGTGTAGAGCTTTTAGAGGGGAGTTATTCGAGGGAGCGGTATTTTATTGGGGAGGGGGGTTATTTCAGGAAATACGCAATTTTTACAGATGGCCTGATGAACCGGGTCTATTCCGGGAGGCCGGCTACTTAAACAATTTTGGCTCAAAAGCTCAAAATACACAACAGTTTCATTTAAAACCGGCTAAGTCCCTTAGCGAAGCAAGTGCGCTAAAATGTGTCGTAGCAGTTTCTTGACACATGATCAAGACTTGAGCTTTAAGCGCCTGGTTCTGCAATTTTGTGTGCTGATTATGGTGCCAAGTTTAGTTTTTTAGTTTAGTATCGTCTTTTACCGACACATCCATGAGGGACCGCCTTGCTTCGCAGTCGGGCTCACCACGTCAAAACGCGCCCTTGCTCCATGTTGGAGGGGTAGGCCATTACGGCTTTACAGCGCCTGTGGGTTTTCCGTCTTCCAGAGTCTTCCCGCCGCAAAAAAAATGTAAAGGGCGATAAAAGTAAGGTATTTTACTGCGAGGTGGACATTATTGACTGGTAGACCAGGAGGAGGGTTCGTGGACTCTTAGTAAAAACTTTTGTTGTGCCATCGTCGGCCCGCCGTATGCGCATCTTTTCTGTTGGTTGCCTTTTTCTTTTCTGTTAACTTGTTCCCCTGGCACGTACGTGCACATTCTTTCCCGGTAATATCACTGTTCGCGTGGCTATGCATCAAAACACTACAGGTTTTTATGAGAAACGTATGATTTATATGGTTATGAATACATCACTGCGTTTTTAAGCTGAGGCTGACATGAGACTTTTCACTGCTCCGTTTCGAGCTCGACCGCCGTTGGCAGAGTCTGCCACGTCTGCCAGGCAGACGTGTTCTGAACCCAGGCGTTCGAGCACAATAAAGGTTACTTGAAGTCTAACGCAGTGTTAGCAACATTCAAAACATTCCGCACAGTTGTTTTGGTATAGTAATTTCAGTTACGTCTCTTCTACAGAAAAACTGGGTTGTTTGGAAAGCTAAGACACTCCAGGTTTTTTAGAATTTTCGGGATATGTTACATGTAGGAATGCGCTGCATGGGTTCTTTTCTTGCGAATGCGAAATGCGAGACAGACGCGAAACCGTCTTCGTGAAACCATTGAAAAAATAATCGGTGAAAAAAAGACGAGAACAAGAGGGGCCAAGAGTGTGAGATTACCGAATTTTTACCAACGACTAAAATGAGATAAAGAGGGAGTCAGTGAGTTTTGCATCTGATATAAGGACACAAAGCAGTTAGCGGTTCACAGAGGGGAATGCTGTCTGTGGCCTTATATCACTGACAATTCAAAACCGATTGCCTTGGGCGTGGTGCTGAATGAAATTGTTTGATTCCAAATGAACAGACCGAAATCGCCTGTAAAAGCGTCTCTTCATCATTCATTTTGAGCGTTGATCGGTTAACATTACGCTCAACATGGCTCGTCATTCGCAAATGGCTGTCTCTTCAGGTTTTATGCGAATTCAAAGCGATGGTATGGTATTATGGAGTCTTAACCATGTAAGACTGATGGCCTAAAAGCATGCGAAGCCTAAAAACTGTTTACGCGATTGGTTCCGCCACCCGGGTTTTTAACGACATATTGTCTAATTGTTTATTAGGTGCATGTCGTTGTTGGCCACGGTGTCGTTCCTTACGCTCGGCTGTCGAAAGTTTTCCGCACTTGAAGTTTGGCAGGTACACTACGGTAGCTGGCAAAGCTTGCAACGTCGTCGGCAGTCTAACGAAAGAAAAGGAATAAACCGCGTGGGCTCATTTGCATCTTTCTGGTCTGGACAGCCAATGGCTAGAAGGAAGTTGGCGGTGCTCAGCAGTTAAATGAGAGCTAACACTGGGCACCAAAGTTAAACGTGTTAAATCGCTAGTACAAGCCGGGGATACGGGTCTAGGTCTCGGTTTCGAAAACCGAGACTCTCGGGGCGTCTGGTCTCGGTCATGAGGAAAATCCGATGGTCTCGGTCTCGGTCATAAGAAAAAAAGAGGCCAAACGGCCCGCCGCTAGGCGCCGACCTACGAAATTTTCACTATATTCCTCTAAATTTCATCCAAATTTCGTTGGTGTCGCCTGTGGCGGGCCAATTTTAGCCGAATTTTTTACATCCTTTACCGCAGTGGGGCGATTTTGGGTCGAAAATATTTCAAGTCTCGGTCTCGGTCCCGGTCTCGGTTTCGGTCCCGGTCTCGGTTTCGGCGGGTCTGATGAACCTGGTCTCGGTCCCGGTCTCGGTCTCGGGGGGGTCTGGTCTCGGTCTCGGTCAGTCAAATTTCATCCCGCATCCCTAGTACAAGCCTTATACTAGCGATTTAGTACCTAACGCACCTTGTACTATGAGGTGAGCTTAATTAATGTTGCTTTGTTTGGGCCGCGAAGGATTACTGCGCACGATGTGATTGTAGACCTGCGGAACAGCGGGAAACCTAAATATATCCTTATCTCTACTTGTAAAAGCTAGCCGCACCAGAAGGCATTATTATTACAATTCCCTACGTGAGGTTGAGGCGGACCTGAGTAAATCAGTCTGCACTATGTGTACATTTCTAACCTGAAAGTTGAGCTTATTTCGATTCTAGCTTTTAGAGCTAATGGATGTTGCGTATCAGACTTTATCTCTGGCGAATTTCCAAACTATCCGCACTCCCATTGAAACCCTGCGAGGCGTATGAGAGCGACCACTTGGAACGCGAGATATGCAAATTCCTCTTTTGCAAAATGAACCGGTAGAGAATAAAACTGCGCAACTAGATGAAATGGGTAGCAGGACAGGTTTTATGTAGCAGAAAGCTGAGAATCAAATATTTAACTGACGTGCAGCCATCATAGTGCAGATCTGCGGCGACTGTTTTAACACTTGTCAGATGAGCGAGATCGATAAAATGCGGGTGATGCTTGATGCTGGACGCAAGCGGAAGGAGAAAAAGAGAGATTAAGATGGCCATGGGGCTCCATGACTTAGGCACGCACGCGGAAAACCGTAACTGTTGAAAAATTATCGGATAAATGGGGAACCAAGGGCAACAGACGGAGAATTCTAGTTTAGCCGGAGCACTGTCGGTATCTAAAGGGAAACGGGGAAGGGGGAGGGAAGGAGTAATCCATACAACCCTAATCGGCTCTGGGGTGTGTGACAAAAGATCTCAAGCTACCCCTTCGGGTTTGGTATCGTTTGATAGCCCGTGAAAAACTATTGAACAAGTTCAAGTTTCGCTTGCATTCATTTCGATTTAGAATTTTCCAATTTTTTAAGTTTCGTAATTTTGTGGTTTTTTGGCGATTTTTTAAATGATGAACCAAAGGTTCCCCCCCCCCCCTTAGGGTTTGGGACCAATCGCGTTTCGGCCAATCGCATTTTTTGGCATTTCTGAGACTAAGCCTGACCCAGTCTAAACAGCCTAAGCCTAAGCGTGCCGGCGCTTCGCGCCGCGTATGGGTCGGATACATTAGTAACAGCCGATTCGTTCTGGAATTTTTAGGATTTTTTGAAAATTCGGCATGTTGTGTTTTTTTGCCGTTTTTTGTGTTTCGCCTTTTTGAGTAGGCAGAAATTCTTCGTTACCCCATCGAATTTGGTGTCATTCAATAGCTCTTGAAATATTGTTGATCGTTTTCAAGCCTCGTCTGAATTCGTTTCGATTTGGAAGTTTTACGCTTTTTTAAATTTCCGAATTTTGTGGTTTTTGGCAATTTTTTTGGAGTTTTCGCCCTTTTAGTAGGCAGAAATCGAGCGGTATCCATCGAGTTTGGTA
The DNA here is from genome assembly GCA_020875895.1 of Aphelenchus avenae. NCBI lineage: Eukaryota > Metazoa > Nematoda > Chromadorea > Rhabditida > Aphelenchidae > Aphelenchus > Aphelenchus avenae. The sequence goes on from JNEY01000180.1 coordinate 129,759, forward strand.
TAGTTGGATAGTCCCCCAAAAGAGTTAGGAAAACAACCACTTCGGGCCTCTTTTGCGGGTCGGGGGGGGGCTGGAGGAGGATGGTTCACCCCTCAATAAAAATGGTAATTTTTTAAGGTCAATGTTGGAACATCGTGTCGTATATCAAATGAAAGCCCTTGATCAACTGGTTTTTGTATTTCGATATCCATTACGATTTTTGTACCCAGACCAGCTTTGGCTCAAAAAGATGGGATATTTTTAATGTTGTACCTCAAATGAAGACATTTATGAGCAGATCCCTTACAATAAGGGATATAACGGGGCCCGGTTGGGTTCTGCGAAACCGAGGCCCGGGCCCGGCCCGGCGAGCCTAGGGCCCACTTGCACATGGTTGCCCTTATTCATTCTGAATTGTAAGACGCGCCACATTTGGGACCAACAACGTCGTGGCCGAAGGATGAGAATAAGCGTGATGTTGCGGTTCCCCACCGTAAGCGAAAATTTCCTAGACGCGCGAAGCGCGCCAAGCGGCTAGTGCATGTGAAACCAAAAGTAAGACATAGCTCACAATATGTCAATGACATTGTATGCAAAGAGTCGAATAGTTGTCGTGAAGTTCAAGACGTCAAACTCCAGAAGATTCGGAAGCTGTGCCGAGCTCATGACATCGAAAAAACAGTCCGCTTTGCTCTATTTTTTTGTAGCAGGGACCATAACGGATAAGCACGTTGGAAGTGTGATTCGCTGCAGGAATATTCTTCACATCTTTAGACGTCAGGTTTTTTTCGATAAATTCATAAGGGATTGAAACAAGCCCGATGAAGTCCCTTGCCTTAAAATAGCGTATCAGAATCAGTTGACTTGAATTGCTTCTGTATGTAAATGCTTCCCTGTGAATCTCCATTCCGACTGTCTAAAGTGTTTTTTTTGCGCATAACAGTACTGATACTATGCGCAACTGCCATACCCAAGAGAATTGTCGGAGCTATGTGATGGGCTCACTATTTCAGGGGCCGTGATTTTATGCTTCAAATGGGTCAGTACTTTGGAAGATAGTCACGCACCAACAAACGCCAACGGTTTGATGGCACGCATGGGGCCACCCGTGCATGGATTTGCGTATCCAGACCCGCTACGGTTAACTAGGATTTATGCTGTTCTACGGTGAATGACGCGCCTACATTGTCAAGGAATCGGCGGACTCGACACCGACAGGTTTTGCTCGGCAACTTAAAGCCATGTTCTTTTGGAAGCAGGCACAGCTAAGCTTTTTTCCATATCAAGTGAACTACTACTTTCGCTTGACCAAGAGCTGTCTACGAAAGTGTGTGCCTGTTTCGGATACGACTTTGCAGACGCCGAGGGCTAAGTTTTGTTTGCCTTCTTGTGTATCGAACGCATTGAGCCATCGAGACACCGGCTTTCACCTCGAGCATCGTAAAAAGCAAGCTTTTAGAGCCAGTAGTTTGCTAGTACAGATTGTCCCCACTGTGTACCGTAGTCAATTGGATTATCAAAAGTCCCGATCTCGAGTTGCCATTGCTGGCGCAGTCCAGTATCGAAAAAAAATCTTGCGATTCGTGTAGATTGCATTTTCTTGCGAACTCTTCCCGGTGTTTCTCACTACGGTTGTGATCCTTCTCATTTCTCTGCACCAACATAACGGTTCGTACGTTTTGCAGAGGAGTTCTAGAGATGTAGAAGTAGAGGAATTTGCAGTGTCCAAAAAAAACAAATCAGGGCTGGGCAGGCCCGAATCCCGGTACCCGCAGTCGGAAAAAATATCGTCCCTCGCCGAAATAAATAAATAAGTGAGCACGGTGAAGCACTAGAACCAAGGATAAGGGTCATATGTTGCCTCGCGTGTCATTCTTTCCACGGGAAGGCCGCCTAGCTCTCAAGCTTTGTTCCTAGTAGTTCGTTCGTGTTTCTTTCAAAATCCGAGCTTCACTATCCTCGAATTCCTACCAGAAGAAGCGCCGCTCACCGCTGAACTCTTAGACGCTTCGATTTCAGGAAAAATGTTTGTTCCCACTTCTTGCTGAAAATTCTTCCGGAACCATGTTCTGAAACCTGTTTAGGCCGACTGATGTCTTAGATGTTCTTAGCACATGGCTTCGCAATGAACACGGCTCGATCGCCGAGCGGGAATCGAGCATGGGCTCTTTGACGAGACCCCCAAANAATGACATTGTATGCAAAGAGTCGAATAGTTGTCGTGAAGTTCAAGACGTCAAACTCCAGAAGATTCGGAAGCTGTGCCGAGCTCATGACATCGAAAAAACAGTCCGCTTTGCTCTATTTTTTTGTAGCAGGGACCATAACGGATAAGCACGTTGGAAGTGTGATTCGCTGCAGGAATATTCTTCACATCTTTAGACGTCAGGTTTTTTTCGATAAATTCATAAGGGATTGAAACAAGCCCGATGAAGTCCCTTGCCTTAAAATAGCGTATCAGAATCAGTTGACTTGAATTGCTTCTGTATGTAAATGCTTCCCTGTGAATCTCCATTCCGACTGTCTAAAGTGTTTTTTTTGCGCATAACAGTACTGATACTATGCGCAACTGCCATACCCAAGAGAATTGTCGGAGCTATGTGATGGGCTCACTATTTCAGGGGCCGTGATTTTATGCTTCAAATGGGTCAGTACTTTGGAAGATAGTCACGCACCAACAAACGCCAACGGTTTGATGGCACGCATGGGGCCACCCGTGCATGGATTTGCGTATCCAGACCCGCTACGGTTAACTAGGATTTATGCTGTTCTACGGTGAATGACGCGCCTACATTGTCAAGGAATCGGCGGACTCGACACCGACAGGTTTTGCTCGGCAACTTAAAGCCATGTTCTTTTGGAAGCAGGCACAGCTAAGCTTTTTTCCATATCAAGTGAACTACTACTTTCGCTTGACCAAGAGCTGTCTACGAAAGTGTGTGCCTGTTTCGGATACGACTTTGCAGACGCCGAGGGCTAAGTTTTGTTTGCCTTCTTGTGTATCGAACGCATTGAGCCATCGAGACACCGGCTTTCACCTCGAGCATCGTAAAAAGCAAGCTTTTAGAGCCAGTAGTTTGCTAGTACAGATTGTCCCCACTGTGTACCGTAGTCAATTGGATTATCAAAAGTCCCGATCTCGAGTTGCCATTGCTGGCGCAGTCCAGTATCGAAAAAAAATCTTGCGATTCGTGTAGATTGCATTTTCTTGCGAACTCTTCCCGGTGTTTCTCACTACGGTTGTGATCCTTCTCATTTCTCTGCACCAACATAACGGTTCGTACGTTTTGCAGAGGAGTTCTAGAGATGTAGAAGTAGAGGAATTTGCAGTGTCCAAAAAAAACAAATCAGGGCTGGGCAGGCCCGAATCCCGGTACCCGCAGTCGGAAAAAATATCGTCCCTCGCCGAAATAAATAAATAAGTGAGCACGGTGAAGCACTAGAACCAAGGATAAGGGTCATATGTTGCCTCGCGTGTCATTCTTTCCACGGGAAGGCCGCCTAGCTCTCAAGCTTTGTTCCTAGTAGTTCGTTCGTGTTTCTTTCAAAATCCGAGCTTCACTATCCTCGAATTCCTACCAGAAGAAGCGCCGCTCACCGCTGAACTCTTAGACGCTTCGATTTCAGGAAAAATGTTTGTTCCCACTTCTTGCTGAAAATTCTTCCGGAACCATGTTCTGAAACCTGTTTAGGCCGACTGATGTCTTAGATGTTCTTAGCACATGGCTTCGCAATGAACACGGCTCGATCGCCGAGCGGGAATCGAGCATGGGCTCTTTGACGAGACCCCCAAACACCAGAGGTCCCTTGTCAGCGTGTTAGCGATGAAATACGGGCAAAAGGAGTAAGGCTCTGTGGTGTACGTAAAAAAAAGCTATCTTCTCACCAAAAGCTTTTTATGCTGGAAGCTTTTGAAGGAGCTGTTAAAGAACTGTTTTTTTTGCTGCGTTTCTTCAGGTGGTACGTAGCTTAACGGCGCGCCCCCCCCCCCGAACCATGCGCAAACGGGCCCTAGGCCCGCCGGGCCGGGCCGGGCCCGTGCCTTGAGCTTATAGACCTAGCGGGGACCCCTTCCAGCTGACATTTTCCTTCGTTATTAGCATATAATATGCTAATAATTTCCGTATTTCTTGAAATATCCCCACATGGGGGTTTTTTCGGGGCGGGGATATTTCAGGAAATACGGTAGCTACGTAAACGTCATTAGGAAGAGATGTCATGAAGTTTTCTCAGTTTTTTTTTAGATGAAACATTACTCGCATGCATTCTAGCAATATAGAAACGTAACGATGCTGATTGATCACCACTAACTACGCGAAAGGTATTTTACGCCTACGGAAGAACTTAGATCTCGATAGCAAAATGGTAAGCGTTAAGAACTTGGTCAGTTGCGAATGACCTTTGAGAAAGGTGCCTCTACCCAGAAGGTTGGCGTCGTTAATATATTCTCGCTCTTAAAAAGCGCTATTGGTATGCCGGTATCCTTTTACTGTGGATATCTTCGTCAAATTATCAACTTAGTTGTTACATCAACAACATACGCGTTCCTGTTACGCCTGCAAGGTGTGGAAGGTTTGTCAACAGGTTTTCTTTTGAGAAGAGCACTGCAAAATGTTTTAGACGGTCCATGAACTGTTCAGTTGAGGGTAATCCAGAGACGTGTTAGCAACACATTTAGGCGCCTCATCGAGTTGTTCATGTCTATTACCGTGCACCGGGAGACCGAGAAGCTGACCCGCCACAGACCACAGACTATGATTCGAAGCGCTGCAATTCGTATCACTTTGCATTTATATTAGCGTCATCCTCCAGAAAAAATTGTTAAAAGAGAAAGCTCTGGCTGTTCTTTTAGCTATTTTGGTCGGCCATTTACGACTTTCCAATACGCTACCGAGTCTCCGAAACAGGGTTTATTTTGGAAAAGTGCCCGACTTTTATGGTTAGAGCATGAAACAGTGATTTTCCTGCGCGAGTACTCTGAAGCGTCCTGTAAATGCCATTGGTGATATCCTTGCCTGACGTGTACAATTGTCGTTAGCCAATGTGCCACTTTTGCCATTAGATTGAGCGAGTAAAACAGAAGAATGATTGGGTGATGGATGACGCCGATCTTTCCTAGGCATACAGGCGGCTCATTCTATTCGACGCCGTTTTTTCCACCGGCATTTTGAATGGCTTGCACTCGGCGAAATACATTCGGAACAGCTTAGCTAGATGCCTGCCTGTCTGCCTATTTCCCCCCTTAAGAGTTGTTGTTGACAAATGAAAGCGTTTGTGATTTACTTTTAGAACCTAAGAAGTTTTCTGCCTCTTAGCCGTTCTGTGAAACCACTGCTTACCTTTTTGTTACCGAATGTTAGTCGGTGTTTCGCATGTCACTAAACTGCACATCGAAACATCATCAAACGACGTTGTAAGGCGAAAATCTGCAAACACGGAAACGCGGAAACAAGATCGGTCACGAAGCAATGTCGTCTATCAAACCAACCAAGACCGGCACTTGACTGCTATGAGCCGATGTAGCGGAGTGGTTACCAGTTACCTGTTGTTTGGGTCCGCTTGTTCGGGTCCCGTTGGTTTAGACCCGCTTGTTTTTTTTTTAAATTTTTTTCTGGGACCCAAACGAACGGGATCCAAACAAGCGTACCCAAACGAACGGGACCCAAACAAGGGGACCCAAACAAATGGGACCCAAACAAGCGGACCCAAAGAACCTGTAGCCATCGGAGTGCCTCAGGGATTTTTTTCAAAATTTGGTAATTGCCGTGCCTTGCGTGCCTCAGTGCCTTCGTCAAAACCGATGCGAGGCTAAGCCCAAAAAGCCAAACGGTACTGAAGGATCTCGAGAAGGTGTCGAATATATTTGCGTAACTAATCAGGAAGAATAATATTCCCAGGTTTGTGCCAGGGGGGATTAATAGCAGATGTGTACCGAAGCAATGCACACGACAGGCAGACTACGTCTTTAATGAGCAATGCTCGTTTTCCTATATTTATTTGAGCTGCAGAAACACAGTCGAGGTGCCGATATTGCTCGTAGTTGGATAGCGTCGTCGTTTTCCGTGAGTGACAATTCGCAGATCATGTCCGACTTAGGCTTCCGGAAACATAAGAAAGTTCATTTACTCCAGCTGATTTTGCCATTAGAGGTGTACGGTGAAAAGTGCGCGGACTGATAAGCACATTGCCCAAATGTGCCTACGCAAATAATGTTCACCCAAGGCGTATTTCATGGATTTTAACACAGGTTTTCGAACTGCCGATATAATTACGCTCTGAATAATAGCAACAATAATCATTATTTGCGTAGCCACCCAGTCAGTCGACATGACCAAATGCAGCATTTCGTTAAAAGGTTTTGTGCAGGACGTGGTAAGATCATTGGGCGTTATAAAAACGTTATTTCATAGTGATCTTGCTGCCGTCGGGGCGTCATCCTCGCTACCTATGCTCAAAACCTCGGGATTGTATGAGGTTGGAACCACCCAAAAGACTTCCGTCGTCGGCGTCATTTTTTGCTCTGTTGCTTTTAGGTCCTTTTACATTATTTGTTCTTTCGGCATATTGTACTTTTCTGTAAGCTGCACTACAGGCGACACCGACAAAAAATCAGACCGGAAGCTTATGTGATAACATGCACAAAACAGGCCAAGTTTTTTTTTGCAATTCTTTGGCTGATGCCATTCGACAAGTGTCAACTCTTATCGTGGACGAGACCGCTGTTCTCATCACGAGAACAATGGAAAATTTTTCAAACCGAGATTCACTGCCGATCTTCGTGAAACCCATAGGACTGTCGGGTGCTGCCCGTCGAAACTTTTATCTATACAGCACAAACTTTTCTGGCCAAACGGATGCAGCAACGAATCGAAAAATGTGTTCGCGAGTCCTCAAAGTATTCTTTCGCCCTACTTTATTGTTTTTGCAAAATAAGCCTACAAATGAGATGAACGTGGACTCTCATATCGCGAGGATTACAAAATGACTTTTTAACAGATTTACGTCACTACCGGCAGGAACATGAAGAAGCAAAAGAAAAGCCTTAGGCTTCTACGTGAGGTGCTCAGGTTTTTTATAAGTGCTTTGAAATTTTGGACTGTAATAAACTGTTGGCCGCCCTTTCTCCATTCTGCATTATGCTTGACTTTTGCTCGCCTACTTTCCCCGATTTGCTAAGGGCCCTTCTTGGTCTCCGGCTGCCTTTTACATAACGGTACGTACAAGGCATTGTCCATCTGACACGCACCCATAAAAGCGTTTTAACGTGATTCTATTACGGCCCGCAGACAAGCACTTAGAAGAAGACCAGACTTTTTCGCATCAAATGACGTTTTTGTTGTTGGCTAATTCGTACAGGAAAAATAGGCTAACAAAAAGAAGCTGTCTAGCGTCACGCGCTTACTTTTGCAGCTTCCAGGAAACGAATTTTCCTTTTCTTATTTGCTCATCGCGGATCTCTTACGTGGACGGTAGTTTTGGAAGCCCAATGTCCGTTGGCTTCGATAAAAGCCTTTACGGGAAACGAAGCGAGACGGAAACACTGAGCTTGAAAATGACCACTTGAACTATTTCTAGATTCTAGAGCCCTGTTGCTAAATGGCTGAACCAGAGACATATCGGGATTTCCGATTTCAGCTGCTTAACGTTCACAGCTGAAATTCTGAGCAGTTACTTCAACTGCGAATCTGCGGCCCGTCGCTCACTGGCTGGAGGAAATAGTCAGGTTTTCCAATGAATCGATAATGGCGAAAATTACGTATCATTGACGACCCTATTCGTGTTACATGAAATTTTTTTCTTTCTTCAGTGTTATTAAGCCTCCAAGTCGTTTACTCTGTTTGATTGTCAACTGGGACGCACTCTGACAAAGCTATCCAACAGTTTCTGTTCACGTTTCTTTCTTCTCTAAGCGAGTGATTGTGTAATAACTCCGACTATGTTTACGTCAGCGCGCTTTCCGCCCTTTGTTCCCGCAGGTTCTTGACCTTGTCAACTGTGCTACAAACAGGACGACAATGTTCATACAAAACTGCAAGCTGCATGACTAAACCTGACGCAATTTGACGAATGTACACAACAGTTGGGAAAAAATTTCGTAAACCCCATGCGACCCATAGCGCTACGTTGCATGTCACAATTGCATGTGGCATGCAACGGCTAATGTTATGTTAACCATGCCTCGCACTAATCGGGACTGGAAGAACAAATTTTAAGCTAACCCCTCGATTTTGGTATCATTCGGCAGCCCTTAAAAAATTATTAATCGAGTTCATATTTGTTTTGGCTTAAACCTCCTAAAAGGGTGTCGACCCTCCCCCCCCCCCCCTTCCAAAAAAACGGCGATTTTTCGAGTTCATGCTAGAACATCGTCACCAAAGAATGTAGCAATATCTTCATTCCACCGCAACTGTGCGAACAATGAGTTGAGTCTTCGACCTGTGACACATCTGCCTAAGAGGGACAATGTCCCGCTACAAAGCTAAGGGTGTGTCCAGAAATTATGTTAGCATTACATGCGGGAGGGGGGGTCACCGATTTGTTAACCATTGTTAACAAGGGGGAGGGGGGTCAAGGGATTGTTAACGTTAACAGCAGGCGGTTTTAACACTAAAATTTCGTTTGTATCGCCTGCGGCGGGCCATTTTATGACCTTTCCATGCTTCAATTTTCGTTCACCCATGCTGGCAAACGCAATCCCTTGAAATTCGGGAATTCACACTAGATAAAATGACCTAAAATTTTTTGTTATGTTAACAAGGGGGGGGGATCAGCGATTTGTTAACAACTGTTAACGAGGGGGAGAGGGGTCCAAAAAGTGCTTTGTTAGCCTTTCATAATTTATGGACAGATCCTAACTAGTATTGCTCGTAAGCTCAATGTTTAAAGTCCTGAATACTTTAAACGAAGGTTAAAAAAAACTTCTCCAATGTCGTTGGAATACACGACCAAGACTCGCCTCGATCTCGACCTCGAAGGCCTCGAACGCGCTCTGTAATGTCCAAAAAAATTGAACCACTACGAAATCCAGCCGTGTATTCGTAGGCAAGGGTTTTGAGGATTGCTAAGCTTAGTCAGAACTGGTCGCGAGCATATGGAGACCAACTCGTCCACCAGGCCCATGCACTTTCCGACGAGTTCGGAGCCGTGATTGGACCGGTGAACCATTATCTGATACCCGCCGTGGTTCTGGTATCAGACGGCAAGTTTCAGAACTGGCAGCTCAGCTCCTTAGCGAACAGAAATAAAAAAATGTGTTCATCACGGGATGTCTAGGTTTTCCCATTCCGAAATTTCGACACATTTGTGCCTTCGGAACTCTGCCCTCCTACGGACGAGCAAAAACATACGATGTCCGATAATGTGCCCAATCTCGATATTCCGGTTCGATTTCGCGGACGGCGTATGCGAAGCGACGTTTTCATAGCATGCCCAACCCACCTCCAAAGAAAAACTAGGCAGTGTTCCGAGATTCTTAGCGATGAACTGAACTGGAGCGAGTTTAGTTCAGTTCGGTTCACCAAGTTCAGTGCTCTTCTTGGCTGTACAGCAGAACATTGAACCGAGTCAACTGAATTTTCTCTTTCAACGCTTTCACTGCGCTCCAATTGGATATTGTCGAGAACGGGAGCTTGTTCTCGACTATTCCTTTTTCTCTTTTTCTTAAGTCTTTTTGGTTTTTCTTTCTTGTTGTGATCGCCTGTTTAAGCACTAGTTGCGTAGGATCGGCTACTAGCTTTAGCAAATCGGACCTACATAGCTATTTTAATTACTTGCGGTGCCTTTAAGCTGCTTTAGCAGAGCATTCTATTTCGTGGGACATTCCAGATCAATCAATCACCCAAAATCGCTCTGGCGGCGCCTGCGGCGGGCTATTTGCGTGTATTACTGAACAACCTCATTAGTTTTTGAATGACCATCGCAAGCCATCAATGTATTTTTGCCAAGTTGGCTCAAGAATCTTCGAAAATCTGTCCCGATCAAAGGCAATTTGTAACAGTGATATTATTTTGTTGCACGAACAATCATTGGCGTCGCCTGCGGCGGGCTAAAAAACGGCGACTTTAAACGGAAAACCATCATGAAGATTTCCGTTCTTAAGTTTTTTTTCGGTGCAGTGTCAGTGAAGGACATCGTGGCCGTGGCCAAAATTTTGCTGGTATCGCCTGCGGCGCGCTAGTGAAATTCATGTTTTTTGGGCGCGCGCGAAGCGCTGCGCCAAAAATAATTTCGTGCCCCTCCCCCCAGGCTCGAACACTTTGTCACTGTCC
>JNEY01000180.1:166544-178427 GCA_020875895.1 Aphelenchus avenae
CGACCTCGAGTCCGTCCTCGAGGATGGACTCGAGGTCGGACTCGGACTCGAGGTCAAATTTCATTGTGCGCACACCTCGAGTCCGAGTCCGAGTCCGAGTCCTGGGACTCGAGGTCGACCTCGAGGATATTCATTGTGCGCATGTCTCGTCACCTGTTTACCGGTAGTTTTGGTGGTGCGCGATTTTCGTGGAAGTACATGCTCAGTCCTCGCATGATCTACATGTATGCATGGACGCACGACTGCTGTGCTAGGTAAAATAGAAGCCGCCCCAGCACGTACCTGAATTCTTGGACACAATTTCACATTCAATGTGGTATAAAAATTATTGATCTTAGCATGTCACTTCGTCATGTCAGTGAGAGGAATGGTATGCGATGAGAGGAATAACATTCCTGTTCATTCATTTAACCACCACATGACATGTGGAATCACCACATGTCATTTAGCTCGACGTGCCTTGACATACAAACTACATGCTACTTCATACATCGGCCGCTCGGTACGCTTGGATGCGCGCTGGGTTGATGCATGCACTTTTTACAAAAGATTTGTTTACCCTGGGTCTGAATAAAAAAACCTTGTCACCCTCAGCGGACTGAGAGCTCCTGAAAGCTGATCCGCTTAGTCCGCATGATGCGTACCGCTTGGCCCGCAGGACTGCACCCATGCATATCGACGGCATGGCATGCGGCACGGATTTGCATAACATTCAATTTGTCCACAGCTAGTTTAATTTGGTAAGTTTTATTTGCCGTAAATGGCGGTGGCGTTGATTACCCAAGAACACCTCTCTCGCTGTGTGGGGAGCGCAAGTCGATCGAATTTTTTTTGCATAGGCGCACGTACTCATGTCAGTGCGAAATGCGTATGCGGAAAGACACTTCACTGCAGGCGTTCGCTTGGGACTTGTGCGCTGGTCCTAACATTAATGGTCTCTTTTCACTCTTGGCCAGAGATGTCTCGGATCTTTGCTGATGACATTGGCTGATCGGATGCACTACGCCAGGGAATTTCATCACGATTTCTCTGTGCAACGATAGTATACTTTGCATTTACAGGTTGTCGTTCTTCTATCAAGTGGAATGCTTGGACGTTAACTAGACACCTCATATTCTGCCGTAGACATCTCGGTTCATGGCCTAGACGGACGTGAAGATTTTGTTGACTTCAAGGAGGATACCGGAAGCATGAATATGAACGCCTTTTTGCTGGGTCGACAAAAAAAATTGCAAAAGAGATCGAACGATGCTGGTTGCAAGTAGTAAATTATCTCAAGCACTGTTTTACAACGATATTAGTTGCTTGGCGCGCCGCGCGTCTAGGAAGTGTTCGCTTGTCGTGAGGAACCACACATGGGTCGCGTTTATCATTGTTTGGCAAAACCGTGGTGTTACCGTATGCGTCCGTATAAAATGACCTTTTTGGGGTGAGAGTCAAAGCAAGCCTTGCGGAAAAATGAAGAATGGGTTTGTAATCAGCTCATCGAATGCTTTCTTTCGAGGTATGACTTCACTGTTCCAGCATGACCCGAAAAATCAAAGAATGTGCTCGAAAAATCGCCATTTTGGGGCATTCGACCCCATTTTTAAGGGGTCAAATGGGGTCCTGAGACAAAAATGAAGGATGATTCGTAATCAGCTTCAATATTCAAGCGTGATCTCGAAAAATTGCCATTTTGGGGGTCTACCCCCTTTGTAGGGGGTCAGCGTGTACTGCACAGTACAGTGTAAAATCCAACCAAAATAGGCCCATGACTGTTACGAGCCGATGTAGCGGGGCGCCGCAAGGATTACTTCAAGATTTGGTAGTTTATGCAGTGGATGATTGCCAGTACCACGAAGAAGCCAATCAGTAAAGGACCACCGCGGATCATGTATTTTTTATGAAGCCCTTATGAATAAACAGGGGTACAATAGCGTCAAGTTTGCGGTAACGGAAATGCGTAGGCGCTATGTCCACGACAGTAGTCTCTCTATGTGGAACTTAGGCGGTGACGACATCGGTCAGATCCAGCTTACATCTTTTCTTCTTGAGATCGTTTTATGCGATCCGCTTTTGCCTGCATCTTCGAAGACGAGTCTTCGTGACGGGCGACCATGAGCTAACCATGAGGAGCCTCTTAAGGAGTGGCGGATATTTTGGAAACGGTAGCGAACGTCCTTTCGTTGGGGTTGTGGTGGAGGAGGGGCGGGGGAAAACAGCTTAGCAGGAAACCAAACGCATGTCAAGAACAATTTGGAGTCGTGTCCTCTACGATCTGGAGCTGCCATGACCTGATTCTTAATTCTGACTTGGTTTTCTTCCGTGCTAGAGAGACCATAATAGCGAACTGAATCAGATTGTCTTTTTGGTGCATTATCTTTTGCATTTTTGCCGCTAATGTACCATATTTGGCTTTATAGTTTTGGGTAAGTCACGAGTTTTCCAAACCATCTTCTCCAGGTTTTTCAAATATACACAAGGGTATGGTAGAATGAAGTCCGATCAAGCTTCTCCATCGTCGAGTAAATACTAGAGTTGGACGATATTTTGAGCGAGCGCAACCATTTATTCGCCCTCGGGAACAAATCGCTCGTCAAATCGTATGGCTTTTAGCGCCGCATTTAAAACTACTGATCTTTTTTTAACTTGTTTCTGTACCTTCTTGATGCCATGAAGCTCCGGGCACCAGCAAGATCTTAACGTGGCTCCTGGCTCCGCTTATTTGTGACGTTTTCGACCAGAGCTTTGATAAGGCTTCGAACATGCTTCGATCAAAGCAGTTTCAAGCGATTTTTCTATTTCCAAGCAAGTACGTTGCGAAATTTAATTTTTTCGAACATATTTCTGTGTTTTCATGCATGTTTTGCCTTTCCTTGCTCGTGTCGGAGCAAAGCGGTCATAAGACAGCACCCGGGTCCAGGTCCGGGTTTTGAGCACGGCTCAGCTGGTCGATGATGAGCCTGGCGTGCGGCAGCAGGATTTGCTCCTGCACGGCTCTGGAGCCGGCCAGTCCTGAAAGCCCAGAAGGTCTTTTAGTTATGAACCTGCTTAAATGCGGTCATTGTTTTAATGGCGCGACATGACGGCTGAAGTTTGGCCGAACATCTGACCACGAATTTTGTGAAATATCTGGTCAAAATGTGCCGCCTCAAATAAGCGCCAGCTCAGCGGCGTTGCCGAGTTGTTTTCTATTTGCACTTGCCCGAAACCGGCAGCGCATTTCAAAAATATACCGTTGGTGTACATTCCTGTTTCACAAACTGTTTTTGAAATAAAGCGTCGCAGGGACTTGCTGGCGGGTCTTCTGGTCCTCACAGCGGCGTCGTTCGAACCCGCCCCATTGGTCCAAATTTCTGGCTTGATCTCTACCACTATGTTTACCCGATAGGTGTGAAATGCTGGAGTAGAGTTTTGCGAATGTCGGTTTTTTTTTGCCGAGAACCTCGAACCTGGGTATTTAAACCGTAGCAGAGCTATTAACACGAACATGCAAGGGCCACGTACATATCAGAACAGTAAAGTTTCAGTGCGCAAGCTCTTTATTATCTAAAATTCGACACGAACTGCTTAAACCTAGGCTTCTTTTGGCTATGCTGGCTTCGTCCTATTCATTTTCCTACGGCTAGCTCACACTTCTCGCGCTCGCACACTTCTTTCCGTTCACCGCTAGATCCATTCCAGCACGCATCGAATGGATTAACAGGATTTCTCTCGTTGCGCAAAGCCGCGTTTACCGCGGGGCGAGACGGTCTGCGCGCAGCGAACGCCTACGCATCCGGCTTCTGCGCGAAGTCAGCGGAGTTACTGTGCCCCTGATAGGCGTAGTGCCCTGAAGGCCGAGGAATGCGAGCAACTGTGCGAAGACAGCGCATCGACAAAGGGATGTGAGGTGCGACGAATCCCCGTCGGCAGCGGAAAACTGTTCACTTGTGGGAACGCATTGTACCGGCTAGGGCCTACAAGGAATTTTCATGAGTTGCGCCGACAAAGGCGACATTCACGGACAGTATTCCCAGGTTCGACATCCTTCAGTAAAATCATTTATTGACGTTGAATAAATCACAAATCTTTTTCGGTCGAGCTGGATTATTGCGACGCTGCAGAGGGTACAAAAGTTCAGGTTTTTTCAGTCGTCGCCCTGAGATTGGCCTGCTACCAGTAAGAAGGCACATATTGTGAAAACGCATCATGTTTTATGAAAATGATATGCATTATGAAACACATAATGCAAAACAAGTCGGACTCAGTATATTCTTCAGACAAATCCCAAATTTCGCGCTGCGGAAGCAGGTTTTATATTAGGACTAGGAGTGGGAAAATAATCGGGATCCGAAACCGGTGTTTTTTGGGGAGGAATCGGAATCACCATCGAATCGTGTCGTTTGGTTTGTCAAGCTCGCAGCCGGCGAAACCAAACCATATGGATTCGAAGACCGTTGCTACCAGGTGTGTTGTCCACTTTATTATTTTCGGCTTTCTTTGGCTTGTTTTTCGAAAAATATTTAAGAAATTGATTAAGGTCACGCAAAAAGGTCCCTATCTAAAAAGGGCCAAAAAAGGATTTCGGTCTTTTTTGTTTGAAACTGCTAGATCGATTTTTTTAAAACTAATATTGCCCGCCGCAGACGCCGCCAGAACAATTTTTGGGCTCAGTGGGCAAAACTTTTTCAAAATTCGTGTTTTGGGCCTGGCCGCAGGCAAAGCCAGCCAACGCATGATCTACAGTGGTCCTGCAATATGGAGCTTGATGACGACGAGCCTTTTTCCTACTTGTTCTAGAGTCTTACCAGTAATTGGGTGAAACTGCCTACAGAAAGACGGCGCCGTGAATTCGAACGATTTCCTTTGGCCTTGTGGGCCTCACTCCGATAAAGTTATGAATTTTCATGCGATGTGTTTTACGGTGCTCATGCGTGTTTTTCAAACCTCTCAGACTAAAAGGTGCTCTCGTTCGCATCAACGGTGTATTTGCAGGTTTTTACTTCGTAAGAATTAGTCGACTGTTGCAACCGTCACAAGTAATCTCCTGAACCATTTCTGCTGTTCGACGTCTTGCCGCCCATGGAACCCCTACCATCTTGGTGTTCTTGAACGCGTCCCGCGCTAAAACTTTTTGCCAGTGCCTCCTGCTACCCCGTGTTAATGGCTGCGTTATCGTTGCGTCACCGTTAACGACGACGACGACGGTTGAAAGCCATACGTCGTCTACAATGACAGGAGAAAGCTTGGCGGGACAACTGCGGATGCACGAAAGAAATCAGGTTTAATTCAAATGCGGACTGACAGCGAAAGAGTAGTATGTGACCAAAAATGCGTTATTCTCAAAGCATCAAGCTGATAAAAGAAGGTCTTTTTCAAGCTAATGACCATGTAAAGTCTCACAAACCTCTGGCCACACATTTTACGATGAACTGGAACTCCGCTGCACATCCTTATCTCTTGAAATTTACAGGGCCTCCTTGATGTTGATTGCCCGTCCTGAATCAGTTGGCCGATCCGCGCTGCGCCACCCGACCCCTGCTAAGCCAACCATTAGCGTTTCTGTAACCAAACTTTCTGTAACTTTCTGTGCTGTCGCCAACAGGACGCGTTTTAAGGAAATGATGCCTTACTATCAGGATGTTAATGCTACCGCAATGCAGTAAGCAAAAGCAAGAATGGTTCAAAGGCCACAGCAAGGACACGTGCTACCCTTTGGGCGCCCGTTTCGTCGCAATTCCAGTGGTTTGGAGCAGTGGCGTTAACGAAATGCTCCAGTTTTGTGCGATCCCCTTTGGCACAAACCATTCGTCCACTTGCAGCCTCCGAACGTCCAAAGTGTGCAAACCGCTGCTCCTCCATTAAAGGATGTTGGAAATTTCTTCTAAAAGTTAGTCGGACAAACTAGATGTGCACGCAATAAGTCTTCAAGGTGATTTTTATTCGAATGTACTGGTATTTACGACAGTGAATGGATACCGTTGCAAGAATCCGTGCGAATCCGTGCGTAAACCGTTGTTTATCACGTGAGCCACAAGCTTTAGCTGCCAGTAGAAGCTCTAAAGGCACGCATCTTCGCAGCTTTTCAAGACTAAATGTTATGGGGCCAAATGACGGATGATGTAAGAAAAGTTCGACTTTGGCATTTGACGCGTTGAAATCGTGCTTCTGAGAGGAGCGAAAAACGACTTTTGACCGCCTCTTTACACTAATACTGGTGATCAAATGATATCAAACTTGGTCCGATAGCAAAGACTTTATGTAACGCACATAAACCAGCCCTTTAGTGCAAAAGGATAACGAGCGAGTGTCAGTGTGGGCGCCTTCGAGTAGCATGAACGCGACCAGGATACTGCAAGGAGAGCGAGGCGACACGGTTTTTCTGGCCTGGGAACATACCAGTTTGGTTTGTTAAATTTGCGTCGGCAAAATAGCTAAAAAATCAAAACAAAAAAGTATACGCTAAGGATCTTATCTTTATCGGCGGAAGCGTATCCCGACTTACTTGCTATTGACTATCAGTGATGTCGAACTGTTCCCTTGCCTATCAGCCATCCTTTATGGTACCAATCCGACAAGGTTGCGACTTACCATATGACACCATTTCCAATGCTTTCCGCGAACTGCGGGTCGTTCTTGATGCAAGGTCAACGGTTGATGGTGTAAAGTTCCTTCGCCGCATTCAATGCGGTAGGAACAATAACCGGTTGTGTCATGATAAAAAACGCGTCCGGCCTGTTCACATTCTTGCGCTCCCATTCGGGGCAAGGATTTTGATGGTGCATTACAATTACAAAAACCTACTTTGACTAACGCAAAGGAAGAAAAGTAGACCATGCATAGGATTAGCGTTATGCAAACAAAGATCTCAGAAAAAATTAAGTTTTTCCTGGGCCTTAATATTTGCTGGTTTTCCAGTGTATGGATTTCGTTTGTCAGCGGGCGTTCCACATTTTTAATGGTCTGAATGCCTCCGGACAAATCAGACCCCTCCTTAAATTCGCAAATTAAACCGATGGTGGTTTCCGATTCCGGCGGTTTTTTATTTTGCATGGGCTGGGCGTTACATTGCGCCTGGGCAATCACGCATGCCGGTTCCACCGGTAGGTTCTCCAGAGGCCCGTTGTTGCTATTTCCATTTTTATGTTCCGTTGCCTCAATTTTTAATACGTCAGCGCAATGGCCTTCGCATACTGCGCTGTTAACCACTGGAAAATATGGTTGTGGTTCTGACCATTCGCTTTTTTTGCCTTGGCAGACCTGCCAACATGTAACCGATTTTGGAATTAAGAAAGGAAGCTCCACGATCAGTTTTGCCTAGGCACCTAATTTCTAAATGCCAGCAACAGTCTCCGCCTAACAGTAAATCTGGCTCTCGGTCATAATATTCTAGAAGCCATTTTTGCCCTAACGGGGAAATTTCGACGTTTTCCACTGGCCCAATTAAATTTTCTTTGGCGTACAAAGTTAGCGGTAGGTATGGGCCGTTTTTTAGGCTCAGATAGAGACGATATACTTCCGTCTCCAGTTTCAACGGCTCATTCGTTGAGACAGTGCTCAACGTCAGTGTTGTTTCAGCAATTGGCTTAAGCCCCATCTGCTGAACAAGGGATTTTTTGACCATGGAAATTTGCGAGCCCGGGTCGCAGAAGGCTAGCGCCTCCACGGACCCGGTCAAATTTTCATTTTTGGAAACTTGCACTAGCGAGGTCATTAAATGAGTGCGGGACGCTTGTCGTGCAGTAATATCAGTTCCAGGACTAACCCCTGACACTAGGGGATTTGAAATTGCCCAAGATGCGAGAGGCACTTTGCGCTTTTGACCGGCCTCCGTCATACCTGTTGTTTCTTCCAACCGTTTTTCGCACCATTCGGAAAATTTACTAGGTTTTATAGCGCTCCACGGAGCGGTGCATAGAAGGCAGTGATGAGGTCCTGGGCATAGATAGCATTTGCCCCACGACGTGCAGTTTCTTGCCAGGTGAGAATTTTTTAGGCATTTAAAACACAGACCCAATTCCTGCGCACGTTTACGGCGCTCTTCAGGCGTATTAAATCGGTCGCACTTGCTGCTTTTGTGGTTCCCATGGCAGAAAGCGCACTCAAAATTTGCTTTGTCGCGCTTCACCGATCCACCTGAAGCCACGGAAAACAGATTTCCGTCCTTATCTGGATTTTTCTTTAGCCTTGAAAATTTCCAACAAAAGCCAGTTGCTAAACTTTTGTTCAACGACCATACGTACCTGCTGATGGTCAGTGCTTTCGCCGTAAATTTGAAGTTGCCTACAAATGCGTTCGATCTCCTCAAAGGTTTTACGGTTGTCCCTCGCAGAGTCCTGCGAATGGGGTAAGTCACGCAATTCCCTATGCAAATGGCGTATGATCACTTCAGGGTTGCCAAACCGACGTTTTAGCGTAGCCATAACTTCCGGATAACTTTCATTGGTAACAGGATACCCTGCTACCGAATTTTTGGCAGCTCCTGTAAGCCTAGACATAAGGTACTGCAACTTAGTTATGTTACTCAGCGGTTTCAGCATCGACAGCTGCCTCAAAGTACTGCATAAAGAACTCAAAATCTGTTGGTCGCCCGTCGAAAAAGGAAGTTCCAACTTTGGCAATCGTGCTTCCATGCCTAAATTTTCCTGGCGAGCATCGCTTCAACCGCTCACATACTGCTGAAAACTGCCGAAAGGATTGAGGATATTTTTTCCTTTGGATCCTTCGTTATCCCCACCTGAGGGACTTCAGAAAGGGTTTTTGGCTGGAATTTTTCTTTCATGTTTGATACATGACCGGCCGGTACAATGCCTGCCGAATCTTTAGAGCTTATGCTTCGCGGCGCCGCTTTAGGCTTATGACTTTGATCAGCAAAGCACAAACCTTCAGTTAAGGCAGCCACTTCGCGATCATTTTCATCGCTTAGATCTCCAATCTGCCAACGGGGGTTTCGGGGAACTGGCTTTTTTATTCCAACATCCAGCCTTATTTTTGCCTCGTCGGCCATTTGGTCGAGAGAATAAATTTCCTTTTTAATTTCCTCTAGCCGGTCTTCTGCGCTGAGGAGCAGTCTGTTATTTTCTATTTGAATTTGCCCGAAGCTATTTTCGAGCATTTTTCGCTCAACTTTAATCGCCTGTTTGAATAATTCACTTTTTTGCTGAACCGTATTTAAAGCAGTATCCATAATTTTCCGCTTTTTCCACAATATCGTCAGAAGGCTATCGCACATTGCGATTTTCTCCTGGTCCGCTGCATCCGGTGAGACTTCCGGACCAAAATCATTTGTGATTTCCAGGATGCCTTCTAACTTAGCGAAAGCTCTTTGCAACTCGTTTTGCACTTGGTTAGCAACTTTCGCTTCAGCCGAAGCCATAATATCAAGGCTTGCATCAGACATATTTTGTATTTTGCTTTTTTCTGTTTATGCCGTTAAGTTATGCGGAGCAGGGAAAATACAGAAGAGGTTATTTTTATACAAATGATTCAACGCTCACCTTTGGAGCTTTCTGCAGAATCTGGCCGATCCAGATATAAGTTGTTGCTTCACTTCTTGCTTTGATGAAATTCCGTAAGATCTCCTCGCGTCAAGCTTGCTTTTCAAGCAAAACTTAGGGCCAAAAATTGGATAAAAAATGCAAGGATCGCAATTCGATCCTGCCGAGGTCGCCAACTGTCGCGAGCCGCTTTCCGGGGTTCGCGCTTTACTAGCACTCTAGTGGCACACCTCTAAGAGTAAGAACCGAAACTTACTTTCTAGAGTTTATTCGAAGCTGAAGGTCCAAATGACACAGCAATAGTACAGCACCAGTAGAAGGACTTTTAGTCCCACAAACGAACCAAGCAAAAAGAAGGATACAAACGAGTACAGTGCCGGCTTATATAGCCGGCTAAGGTGTTGACCAGACGATGTTGATGTCCGCAGCTATGCCAGGAATTTGCTATTCCTGGCCGATGTCAGTACGAATTTGCACTATTACTTGCAAATTACAGGTTTTTCTGGAAAGGTTCTTTTGTCTCTTTCCCGCCAGTTCCCAAAGACGGGTCCATAAGCACCCACATAACAAGTGTGGGCGGATGGAAGTGACGTAAATATTTTTACGTCATGCACTTTTAGCCTCACGTGCAAACATGTTTCTTGGCCTTCTGCTACCGCACCGTGCCGCGACGCATCTGGTTCCTTTTTAGGAACCAGTGAACACCTGGCACTAATTCGAACGCTAAAGGGAATCGGTCGTCGCTTAATAAGATTGTTGGGGGATGGAGGGGGGGGGGGCTCGGTCGGTTCACGACACCCGTCCCATCATGGATCACGTCAAGGGGCGACAAGATTCACCGCGAATGCCAACCACAACGACTGCGGGTTGCACGTTTACGTACGGCTCGACTGTGGACCGCATAATTTAATGGGACTGTGTAACGCACACTTCACCCATATCAACCATGTGCAACCGGGCCCTAGGCCTGCCGCGCCCGCTCCTCATTTTTTCTGGCTTAGCCGGGCCACGGCCGGGCCGGACCTAGCGTATGCCCGGCTGGACCCGGGCCGGCCCTTGAAAAGATGAAAAACTTTCGCCGAAATTTTACCTTTTTAAAAAAATTAACCAGACTTTTTTAGCCACGGACAGCCGTCCGTGGCGACTTCTTGTCGCTGGTGTCCGCACCTTTGTACTGGTGCTGCCTCTTGCTTGGGTACGGTCTATGGTCGGGGGGGGGGGACTTGTCCGCTCGTCCGACTGTTTCATGCCGTACATCGGAGGTCTTGTCCACTTGCCCTTTATAGGTAGACTCGCCTTGCCATTGGATTGCCATCTTTCCGGCATCTACCTAGGCTTTCTTGCCTGTGACGTGTGTGCGTACATCGCCATTGGGTACATTGGTAGCAATCCTACTGATGTCCATGAACACACCAGTAGGGATCCTTGTACCGGGTCTTTCCTTCCTTTCCCCTTCGATTTTAGGGTACCGGGTCGGTTAATGAAGGACGAGTTCGTAGTACTCGTACTACTATATCCCAGCCTTCCTTTCCCCTTTGAATTACATGTACTCAGACGGTTAAGGTGGTGCGTCCCTCTCCATGGGGCGCGAAACCGACGAGAGCGAAAACGGCTCGGAAGCGGAGGTGAGCTCGGTTAACACCTGATCGCCAATGTAGCGGTAGAGTGGTGAACTGATTTACTTACGAGAAGTCCAACACTTATATAGGTATACAACAGGGAAATTAGCATAGATCATAGGTGCGCCGTCACAAAGGGTAGGCAAACCAGGATCCGTGACGTGTCACGCCGGGTCACGGGTCACGGTCACGTCACGAACTGCCATTGCCGCTACCGCTAAACCTGAGTGAACGGAATAACGTGTGTGTGCTCGTGATTAAGGAAACTGAAAAGGTAAAAAGTAAGGACGTCACCAGTCGACCTTGTGATTAGTTTGTCATGTGATTCAACAAATACATGAATGTTTATAAAACGGCGCAGTATTATGCATCCACGACGTCGGCGAGCGTTAGCCACGGAAAAACCGATATCCCAAGCAACTGCTCGAACGTCAGGTTTTTCTGTTCTCTCGCTTTGGGGTAACATGTTGTTTGGGCCCCGGTTGTTTGGGTCCCGTTCGTTTGGGTCCCGGCTATAATTTCGAAAGTTTCGTTTGGTTCCCGGTTGTTTGGGTCCCCTTGTTTGGGTCCCGTCGTTTGGGTCCCCTTGTTTGGGTCCCGTTCGTTTGGGTCCCAGAAAAATTTAGCGAAAAAAATGTGTCTTACCGGGGAAACACGTTTTCTCGACATTTTAGAGCATGGGGAACATTCTGGTACACGCTCTCGGGACACTAAGAAATTTTTTTCATCTTCACTTAGGACCTGGTAGATGTCCCAAGCACGGAACGCGATGCAAAATTCGCGAATTTTTCTGGGACCCAAGG
>JNEY01000180.1:252212-265774 GCA_020875895.1 Aphelenchus avenae
GTTTTTCGGAGAAGCCGGTGGAGGTGGAGGCGGAGGTGGAGGTTGAAGTCCCGGGGGAGGTATACGAGGAGGTTTTTCCGAATAATTCATTTTAAAATGCTCATTTAAGCATACTTGAACCTCTGCCGGTGGAGGTTTTTGAACCTCCACCGGTGGAGGTGGAGGAGGAGGTTTAGGTTTTTCTAGGTAGCCGGTGGAGGTGAAGGTTTTTCTTGGTAACCGGTGGAGGTGGAGGTGGAGGTGGAGGTTTTTCTTGGTAGCCGGTGGAGGTGGAGGTAGAGGTGGAGGTTTTTAAAAATCCGAAAACCCTGCTCCCCACTAGATTCATGAGCATACTCTTCAAATTTTTCTGCTCGATTCCGCAGTTTTCTTCGAAAATCTCCAAGTTTTCTTCACACACTTCCACTTTCTTCCTGGTTTTACCCTGGCTTGGGGAATCCAACGAAACTCTATGTATTCCATAGCTGTAGCGACGAGACGACGAATTCAGTTCATACTCAAAGCTACTTGTACTGTCGACACTCTCTTTGCTGCTGCTACTTTTTGGACCTTCATAGTCCTTTCTGGTCACTCGGTTTACGGGATAAAACGGTCGAACATCGTCATCCGCGTATCGAACTTCGCTGACTCTTTCGCTACTGCGACGTTTTCTTGCAGCATTAGCGTTTGGTGAATCTCCTTGGCGCGGGAACTTGCCTTCACCTCTCTGTTCTTCTCGTCGCTTATTTATGAAACACTCTGTTGCAAGGTGTCCTTTCCGGTTGCGTAGTTGGCACACAATGTCTCGATACTTGCATTCAGCTTTGATATGTCCCATAGTTCCGCAAGCGTAGCAGATTTGGTTCCGATCTCCTCGACAGTCGTAGGGTCTTTGTTCACGGCGATAATCATTCTGGACACGGCCAACGTATTGGCTTGGCTTGTTTTCTCCAATAGTCGGTCCTTCTTTGTCTGCTTCTTCCAGAATACACGCCATTTCGTAGGCCTTCTTGAAAGTCAAATTTTCTTGCTGCAGCAGTCTCACTCGAGTATTCTCGCACTTCAGGGACCTCAAGAACGCTTGCAGCATGAAAGCTTCTCTAGCCTCAGTTGCGGTCGTAATCTTGTCAAAGTCACAGGACATTGCCACGTTCTGCAGTTCAGCAACTAACTCCGTCAAAGTTTGCGTCGGCTTTTGCTTTGTACCCAGAAACTTGTCCCGTTGGGCTACCACCAGTTTCTTAGGTGAAAATCGGTCTCTCAGCATCTCAAGCAGAGTCTCCGAAGTCAAATAGCCAGATTCCTTCCGTTCATTGGATGGCGTAGCTCTCCGTAGGCTTGCATGCCAATAGCTCCCATGATAGTCATTTTTCGCTTAGGCTTGTCCACCACATTGTTCAGCATCAGCATATTCTTCAGTAGATCCTCGTAAGTCAGCCAGTCCATAGTCTGCGGATTGAACGGCTCGATCAGTTTTCCCACAATTCTCAACTCGGCGTCACCCATTTTCTCAGAGTTTCTTTACTCTCAGTAGGCACTCGTTGAAAGTCGTTACTCTTCAACTCTCTGCATTAAGTAGACTCTCGACTCTCTCGGTAGACGGCGGGCACGTAGAGACTCACACACTTGCACAGGAACAGTAGACACTCACTCACGGAACACGGTAGAGACTCGGGCACGCACACGTTGAGACTCCCACACGGACACGGTAGACACTTGATCACGGTAGGCACGACGCAGACGATACTCCAGGAATTGCTAGATCCGTAGAGACCCGTGAGGTCGATACTCCTGATCGCCACTGTTGTAACTACACTACAACTTAGGGCACGGGGACACAAGGGCACAGTAGGTAGACACTTTATTGCACGAAGACTCAAGCACAGTCACAGCACACTCTGATGGTTACAGCAGATGCATAGTCTTATATACAGTTTGCACAGGGTAAATTAGCATACAAGTATACGGATACGACAGTTATGCTAGTGCATTGCATGGCTTTTCTGTAAGTAACATACTAAGCCGGGGTAAGAGTTGTGTGTCCGTAGCATGTTCCGGTTCTGTGAACTAAAAACATTGGGAATAGGACCACAAATTAGTGGGAATAAAACGACAAATTAGTGGGTAAAAACGACAAATTAGTGGGAAGAAAAAATTAGTGGGAACGAAAAATTAGTGGGTAAAAAACGACAAATTAGTGGGTAAAAAACCACAAATTAGTGGGAAGAAAAAATTAGTGGGAACGAAAAATTAGTGGGAAATTAACCGCAAATTAGTGGGAAGAATACACTTCCCCGTAATAGAGCGACCTCAGGCGAGCCTACGTTGCCCTATCATTTACTCGCTAGCGTTAAATTTAAGTGTCTTAGATGAGTCTCTATTGTGCATAGTACGGGCCCATGACAATTCGAAAACTGTTCGCAAAGTGTCCAGAGTTGTTCCACAATTATCGACTGGATTCATGGTTTGCTGTTCCAGGTTTTTCTTTTATTACAGAATGAAGCCACAAATCAAAAATATAAATGGCTGTTGACGTGACGCGACTGCGGAGTTTTTGACATTCACTTGGGATGATACGATATGATATGCACAGAACTCCCTTCACTTAGGCTGAGATGGTCCGATTTTACTCCGGTATATGCCTCAACTTTGCAGCTGCAATCGCGGGGCCACCTCAAGTCAGGGTAGAATGGCGAAACATTCTGGGGTCAGTTACTTTTCTATGTCAAAGTGGAGAAAATTTTTTTAATGTTTTATATTTTCTAAGCTGCAACGGTATGGTTTCTGGTATACCACTGGACGTTGCAAGGGACCTTTAGTTCGTTGTCCTTCGTGATGAGGATCTTGCAGCGAGCGTTCTCGCAGAACACCCGCCGGCCGTCCGCTCCGTCTTGGCCTGGCGGATGCTGGCCGTGCCACACCGGCTCACCGCGTTGGACGTTGAAGTCTTTGAACTTATCGTACTTCTTGGTAGAGATCGGCCCCGTACCACTGTATGGGCCGTACCCATTTGTTGATGTCGCCTGCGACGTGCGCATATCCCTGTATTGCTCTATGGGATGACCTCTAAACCACTTCATGTCGTAGATTATTCGCCCATCAGTCATTTTGGCCTGTTTTTTGGCAAAAAAAAATCAGATTTTACCACGGGTACGGGTTCGGTACCGTTTTTTTTCATACGGCGCGTGAATTGGTTGCTGCCATTTTATCCCAGTTTAAAGCCGCTTCGAAAATTCGGATTTGGAAATTCGGTCGTTTTCCTTCGGATTCGGATTCGGTTATTTTTTTGGAAAGTCCCAGCCCTGCTCCATACCGATAGTACGGCAATACGGTACGGTAAGACAGTACACACCTCTACCGTTGTCGAACCTTAGGTTAAAAGACTAAAAAGTCACTTTTAAACTTCATTAAAGGACTACAAATCTAACCTCCATAAACTTGCCTAAGGAAGACTAATGGCATTGTCCGGTTATTAAATGTCTGTTTTATGGAAAACGCCAGGCAGAGGTCGGGACGGGCTTCGATTCATTGGTCTCAGGTGTAAAGGTCGGCAAACATACATGTGGTACGGCTCCAATTTCTTGTCGTTTAGCGCTAGTACGGGCCATACTCATGCCGTCCTTATCACGTCCCATACTACCGTACTGTACCTTACTGTACGGTACAGGCTAGGGCAGTACGGTACGGATGCTCAAACCCCAACCTGAAGTACCTACCGGGTCTCTCGTCCTTGAAGAAACGATGTCTCCCTCGTCGAGGTGGAAGTCCTTGTCCTTCTTCGCGCGTCCGAGTCCATGGCTTTCCCCCGGTATCCCCCCCCGGATAATAGAAAATCGGGCATATGAAGTTAATGCGCCGTTCATATCCGTATCGTTAAGGACATTTGAGTGCGTTTTAAGGCGTCTGGGACGCTTTGCTGGTGCTTATAACCAAGAGGAACTCCCCCTCCCCCGGAATAATTTTCGGTCGTTCCCGATCCACCCGGAAAATATTTTCGCTTCACGGATAACAGGAAATTTCCACACGGAGCCAGCAATGGAGACGAGTCCAAGGCTTTCCCCTTGATAAAGACAAAAAGCGTTGTTGAGAGAGGGGCCCGCTGCCTGGGCCGCAATGTCGCACCTGCACCTGAACGCGGTTTCAGCATTTTTTCGGTCCAGGTTTTTTTAGCCACCACCGTTAACTTTTGATGGCCCCGGACGAGTACATTTTTATCGCCGATTTTGCCACGACTAGCGTGGTAAAATTTGTGTGAATCCGCAAAAAGTTTGAATGGAATTCTCCGCAGTGTACACGCAAATGAGGACGGACGAGTGTTTCTTCTCTATCGCTACGGGTAGAGTGCGCTTTTTGTCGACGAATACACGTTATCGCGACGAAGTTATCAGGTTTTAAGCCACATACCGTATTTTCTCTAATAAACACCCCCCCCCCTCTATTGGACCCCCCCCCCCACCTAATAGACCCCCTCCCCAAAAATTCACAGCTGGGCTGGGGCAACGATTACTTCCAAACAAAGGCCATATTTGAATAGATAACGACGAACTAAGTACTTTAAGTCGAAGAGAGAGTCCTGCGGACGCAAAAGAAAAAAGTTACGAGCATTTAAAATTTTAAAATTCCCCGAAATTCATCGATTTAGAATTAGACCCCCCGGGGGTTTATTTGAGGAAATACGGTATGGTGTATTATGGGTGTTTTGTAGGCGCCGAATTTGGCAAATTTCCAGGCTGAAGATGATTTATCGGGCTCAGCGATCAGGTTTGGATAACCTTGGTTTAGGCGCTCAAAAGCCGATTCGGGTACATCCTTGTCACCTATGTTGCATTGTACAAGGTGACCACAAGCTTAGCCTTCTGACCGCACGCACCTTCGGTCAAGATCAAGAGACCTGCACGGGACAGTAGCGCTAAAAAAACTAGGGAAAAGTCGGACACGCCATGGGACCTCAGCACGATGCTCAAAACAGTGCATATCCCTTTTCCGACTTGCTTCATAGTGCCGGAAAACGGGCGTCGTCCTCGTACTCATCGCTGTCGATGGTCTTGATCAGGATGTCCTTCCTTCCCTCCATCGGGACTAGATTTTTTTTCGGTTAAATCGCCTTACACTACTTCATGAGTTGCACCCTTCGTTCTCCCATAATCGAGAGTGCAGACAAAAGTTGAGCTTGCGCTTAAGGACATGAGGGTATCGATTTACAGAGCTTTTAGCCCTGAACGCCCCGCTATTCTCCGTTGGTTGGATCTACCCCGACAATCGAACACGCCTGGGCGCCTAGATCATGACTGTTTTACTTGCGGAACAAGTATTTTCATGGAATGACAACAAGGATACAACTGCATCAATCGACAAATCAGGCGCGCAGACAAACAACATAGGTAACTGGGCAAAGAGGCAATTAAACAGGGTTAGATGAATGAGACTGAATTCAGAACGGAAGCAAACAGTATGCGTCAAGTGAGCAGTATGCGACGTAGAAGACCCAAGTGATAAAGAACGCGCCACCGGAAATCCATTTAAGGGACGTAGGTCCGCCGAGTTCCGCCCCGATCTTCGGGCTGAACCTGCGCACCTGCATGATGGATATGCAAACGACGGAGCCGATGAGGAAGAGAGCGACGCTGGTGGCCAGAGAGCCGGCGGCCACTTTGAAGACGGTTCCATGCCAGGCGTGGTAGATGGCTGCCATCGCCCAGGCGACGCCTATGCCGAGGAACACGTTGACGGCGTTCGAGCCGGTCACGTTGCCGATGGACGAGTCGGCGGTCTTGTCCTGCACGGCGGCCAGCTTCGAGGCGAAGGTGTCTATAAGCAGGCTTGAATTACTCCTAAGTTCACGCGATAAAATAACGCATATTTGTCTGTTTCCAAGCATGGCCACCAAGGATTTCCAAGGACATATTTCAGTCGGACATTCCCCAAAAGACCGGGGTGAATCAAACAGTGAACATCCGTACGTTGATTCAAGGTATGATAAGGGCTAGTATGGACAAGATAAACGATAAGGAATGAATTTTGAGATGTGTCCAGGCAGAACGTACTAGTACGTTCCACAGAAATGCCGTGGCTGACGTCAAGGAACACCCACGTCTAAGCTCCATGTAACCAAAGTCCTTGACGACGTGTTCTTCCAGGTTTTTGGAACTACTAGGTATTAATCGTCCATCTACGGAGTAGTTCACGTACGGTAGATTTCGTATAAGCCTTACCCGGTACGCTAGTGCCCAACGCGACGAGTGTGATGGCCGTGACAGTGTCCTTCAGGCCGATGGTACAGCCAAACATCGAAGCGACATCGCCGATGATGGCCGTGAGAATGCCGATGAAGATGATCGAGACTACGAAGCAGACCCAGCCTAAAACGAATAAAAAGTAGACGTAAAATCAGCTCGAAGAAATTTTCTGCATCATTTCGAAAATGATGAAAGTAGCCGAAATTAAAATTCCATTTTGGTAATGCTGCTTACGGGAAAAACATTTCATTTCGCTCAGTTTTTTTCAGGAATAATATTCCTATTTGGTACGTACCATGAGCATAGTCCGTCGGTGGAATGCATGCGAAAAGAAGCTTCCAGGGCAGCGAGAAATAATGCAGCGCCTTCATCGCGAACGATGGCGGCTCTCCCTTCGCGCCATCTGTTGAATCCTCGACAGCACCGCCGGCTGAGAGAGCCTCTTGAAACTGCTGCCTCCAGCTCGAGGTGCCCACCATGATGCCGGCGTTGGCGCTCGCGATGACCTTGTCGACGAAGCTCTAAAAAGAAGTGTAACGTCTTTAAGCCAGCTGACAAGCACATTAATGTGGGACTAGACTGACAGGTTCTAATGCGCCCACGACGTTATTCAGCGAGTCGTTGAGGCAGCCTAACATAGGCCTAGTTCGGTATAGTCTTAGGTTTCCTGAGAGAGAACTGCGGTGAAGGCCCGCTGTACGTTTGCCGATATCGTTCGCTTAAGCGGCTTAAACGGGCCCAGAGCATGAAGCTGACGGTAGTTGCGAGGGTATCTCATTATGGTCTAAGATAGGCTTCGGCATCTAACCCCCGTGCCGTGATCATGGGACGGTACGGCGCCGAAGCCTAGTTTACGAGTGTGCCCTGAATTCAAGCGGTTTTTCTTATGAATACTGAAGAAGCAGAAATACAAAGTTTTGACGTTGTTTGTAAAAATTCAGCTCAAATCAATTTGCTCTTACCATCAGGTTTTATTCCAAAATACGCTGACAGTTAGCACCACAAATCAGGCAGCTTCAAGTGGAATCCGAAAAAAAGTTCAATTTCTTTGCGGGGGATGTCAGAAAAAGGAGGTCATCTAAAATTTCAGGTTCGCTGACCTTCAGCTGCCCTTAGATGAAACGTCGACAAGGACCTAGTGCAGTTTCCAGTAGACTCCTAGCAACGGCAGCTCACCTTCAGCTCATCGTCCTCCGTGATGACAATCTTGCAGCGAGCGTTCTCGCCGAGCACCGGCCGGCCGTCCGCTCCGTCTTGGCCTGGTGGGTGCTCTCCGTGCCAGACCGGCTCTCCGAGCTGGACGTAGAAGTCCTCCGACTTCTCGTACTTCTCGTCGTTGATGATGTCGATGCGGATCTCGGCCCTAAACCGCCAAACAGTCGTAGCTATAGGGAGTTGTTGGGGCTTACCAGGTCTGATTGTCCTTGAAGACAATCTCTCCGTCGTCCAGGCGGAAGTCCTGGTCCTTCTTCGCGCGGCCTTCGGTAACGCTGTAGGGAACGGTGACATCGCCACGAGCTCCACGATGACGGTCGACCTGGAAAGTTTAGGCCGGTAACTGCGTCGCTGTGAACGTGGGGTCAGCTGTGGGGGTGTGGGGGGGGAGCCCGATGTTTCCCTTAGAAGAGTCTTTGCCGGCACGGGCCTTGGGACTGCAAG
Organism: Aphelenchus avenae; assembly: GCA_020875895.1. Lineage (NCBI taxonomy): Eukaryota > Metazoa > Nematoda > Chromadorea > Rhabditida > Aphelenchidae > Aphelenchus > Aphelenchus avenae. Next base: position 260,087 of record JNEY01000180.1, read on the forward strand.
GTCGCATCAGTGCCCGAATCAAGTTTCAGGTAGTTTTCCGGTTCAGGCTTCAGGTTTTGATGCAACTCCCTTAACTTTTGGTTTTCCGGTTCAGGCTTCGGGTTTTGAGGCAACTCCATTAACTTTTGGTGGACCTTACACGTTCTTCTTGCCAATTTTGCCACGGTTAACGCAATAAATTCGTTGTTTAATTTTTATAAATCCGCATGAAGTTCGAAAGGTAATTCCTTCACAGTGTACACGTCGGAACTTGGGCGCATTTTAGGCTTCGGTAATTCGAACACGGTCCCAGAAGCGAATGTTTCTCGATTTCGAACTAGATATAAACCTTCCACTAGGCGCCCAACGACGGAATTTTGCACTCTTTCTAGTTAAGACGAAAGACCGTACTGGTGGCACGGCCGTACCATACCGTACTGCCGTACCATCGGTGCGGAGTATGGTAAGGGTAGGTCAGTGCTGTACGGGTACATGTCCAGTACGGCAGTACGGTACGCTTTCGATTTTCTAACGAGTACGGGTCGTGCGGTGCGGACTATACTACGGCCAGTACTTCTGTACTGTACTGTACGGTACGGGATGATTCAGTACGGTACGCGTGTCAGTAGATGCTCTTAAGTTCTATCGTTATGTGAGCTTACCCGTAACCAGAAATGCCCGGCGTTCTCGGGAACTCGGAACACCTGCGACTGGAAGCCGAACGCTCCGCCGTGGTCGTCATCGACGATAATCACCGTCGCCTCGTTGGCCGGCCCGAGTTCGCAGGCGACCTTCTCGGTAGGGTCCGATGCAATGTGGGCTTCCGCTTCGGAGAGCTTCACGGTGAAGGTCTCGTCGTCCTCGTACTCCTCGCGGTCGATGATTTTGATCGGGATGTCCTTCCTAAATGGTGCTAGTGAGACCTTCATGGATGGGACAAGGTTCAGGCCTGCAAAGTCGGTTTTTGCCCTTGTAGGCCCATGGCGTTCTGGACGAGAGAATCAGTCCAACTCTATCTACGCCTACTACAGGCTACTTAGCCTAGGCCGTCCAAAGAGGGCAATCCGACACTCTTTGTCTAACCGGCTTGCTTTACCGTCGCTCCCGAGCTTTCAATGATCCGTTTGTCGCCTACGTACTTGTCCTCGTCCATGTAGAACGTCAGCACTCCTTCCGCTGGCTCGTAGTCGCTGTTCTCGTGCGCCGTTCCTTCGTAGGTCTTGTACTTGACGGTGACGATCGTAGACTTTTCGAGTGCGCCCCGATCGCACTTCACCGTTAGGCGGAGCGTCCCGACGTTCTCCATGCAGATGTAGTGGCACGGGTCGAAGCTGAAACAACGACGTTATTGCTTAGTAAACCCAGTACTGCGTTGTTATTGGTTGACACCTAGATTAGAATACTTTGCCTACTCGGATATGAAGAAGCTAGCGGCCCGCGCTTCGCGCAGCTATTGAGGATTGCTTCTGCCTAGCAGACATTAATGCTGGTCAAGTATGTGTCATAGCCACTACTGATTTCATTTTGCAGTTGCATGTATTTTTAGAGCCGAAGCATCCTATCCTGATGCATGCTTCACTTGTCGGATATACCCCTGTGGCGACCTCCGTTCCGTATGACTCATCCCTGCCCTTTTCCGTCCCGCATTCAATGCAACGGCGCGGAATGGCGCCATTTCCGAGCCGGGCTGTATTTCATCTTGATCAAACACAGCCCGGATACGGCTCGTTTTGTCACTTCGCAATGCCGTATTCCACACTAGAGTTCGGCACCCGTACCAAGGTACGGGCCAAACCCGTACCCTCCTTATACGGCACGGCAACACGGCACGGGAGGGTCCACCACGGGTATGGGTAAGGCACGGGTGCCAAAAACAAGCCGTGTTTTGCCAAGCCGTGCTAACCCAAGTCGTGTTTTATACCGTGTTAGTGTACACGGCTCTGCATTCTTGGGTCCACCACGGCACGGCCACATGGCACGGGAGGGGCACGACGGGTACGGATACGACACGGGTGGATCTACCAGGGTACGGGTACGGCACGGGGTACCAGCGCCGATCTCAATTCCACACCGTGGGGCAGTTGAAAACGCAAGGAACGGACCCCGGCTGTACACGGCCCGCCAAGTCTACTGCATGCGTTAAAGCGCTAATGCATGCATTCGGGTTCCAAACTTCGTTTATCGTGACTTTGTGTAAGATGGACCGGAAAGCTGAGCTACTCAAGGACACCTAGGGCGTATTTTGACTTGGTGTTTGACAGAACTGCGCGGTTACGTGAACGGCAGATCACGCGTGGCCGGCTACAATGGAGCCGGTACCGGCCGCATCGATCATCGTACAGGTTTTCCAGGACCAGGTTTTTTTGTCCGAACCGTTAACGGTCTATCTTACGGAAATAGTAGGCCTGCAGTTTGTCCGGATGTTAAATAAAATCGTTCTACTCATCAATTTGCTCTTCCGGCGTTAGTCGGAGCCTCCTACAGGTTGATACGCGCCCAATGCCAACGCGAGCGATCTTCTGCTTACCTCACTGTCGCCTTCTTCGGCTTCTCCTCCGTACGCGGTGTGAGCTCATCGGCATTCGGCAAGTCTCCCTTGACGGTGGGCAAACAGCCTCCGGTCAGGAGCCTGGTGGCCTGAATCCTTCGGAACGCCCTCGACTTCGGCGCCTCCAGAAGCGTCTCCCAGGCGGTCATTCGTCCGATCTGACTGAGCGTCATGTCAGGGTATTTGCCGCGGAGTTGCTAAAGAAAAACAGAGAGCATAGAGTGAACACTGCATTTGTAATTACCCGGAAAATATCCATGAACCGGTCGCGATGCTGCCGGTAGGCACCGAGATCAGGGCTCTCGGCGGCGGCCGCCGCTTCACCGTCTTGCAGTAGGTAGTCGCTAAACGATCACATGAAATAATCGGGATCCTTCGAATCATCCATTCAAGGTGGGACGTTTTAGGTTATGCTGGTCTTCAGAGTGCTTCTCGCACTTGTGAATAAAGTTCGGCAACCGTACAGATGGTACGACTGTACCGTACCGTAAAGATCGGCGCTGGTAGCCCTTGCCGTACCGTACCCGTGGTAGACCCATCCGTGCCGTACCCGTACCCGTGGTGCCCCCACGCGTGCCATATAGCCGTGCCGTGGTGGACCTAAAAATGCCGAGCCGTGTACACTAACACGGCTTAAAACTGGGCTTGGGTTGGCACGACTTGGCAAAACCCGGCTTGTTTTTGGCGCCCGCGCCGTACCCGCGGTGGACCCTCCCATGCCGTGTTGCCGTGCAGTATAATGCGGATACGGGTACGGGTTTGACCCGTACCTTGGTACGGGCGCCGAACTCTACCGTACTGTGCTGCCGTGCTATCGGTACGGAGTAGGGTACGGCTCTATTTTGCTCGATATTTAGCGCTAGAGTGGCCGGTACCGTACTGCCCCCCCCCCCGTACGGTACGGGGTAGGATACGGGTGAGGACAGTACGGTAAGGTAAACGGTACGGAGTTGGCCAGTACGGTACGGAGTACGGTCTTTGTCTTTAACTTTCAGCGCCGTGCTGACACCATGGAATCGTACTGACGACTGCTAGTTATCGCAGTCTGATGTACCACACGGCGCTCCATGTCATGTCACCATGAGTACCGGTATTCACGGTGCGAAGTACAAAATGCTAACGAACACGCAGTTCCCCACACGGCACAGCACAATTCAAATTATACACAGAGTACCGCCATCCCCATGTCGTACCGTTTTATACGATAGGGGCACGATTTGCTTCAAGAGTAGTACTGGCCTCAGTGGCGTGCCATGACAACGCATCGGATAAGTGAGGTTCTCATGCGGGCCCAGGAAGGCATGTCCGCATAGATCTAGTGGGCCGTGGCGCTTCCTTCGCATTCCTCTCTTGCACTTACTTGTATCCGTTCGCTCCTCCATCTGTGCTCTCCAATCGTACCTCCTTGCCGAGCTCCACGGACGCCGCTTTGCCTCGTGCAGCCGACGTCATCGGTTGCCGGATGAAGCGTCTTCCGAAGCGAGGCGCGAATCGATTCGCGACGTACGCCGAGATGACTGTAAGGAAGAAAAAGGCGAACGTAAGGAGACCTTCCCAGACCTAAAAGAGACATACTGGAAAATGTGATGCAGAAAAATGGGTTCATTTTGCAGCGATATCCGCCAAGAACGAAGCTTACCTCAACGATATCCGGCGAGAAGACGCAGAGAATCATGTAGAGCCAAATGTACGCGAACGTAGACCAGATGACAGTCACCCAGAAGACATCGTTTCGTTCGATCCTTCTCGTCTCGCCGTTTGGAATGACCTAAAAAAGTGTTGTTAATCCCCTCCTCCGGCCTCCAGTTAGAATCGACCACATTTCCGACAAAGGCACGGGAAGACTTCCGAAACGCCAAAAACGAGGAAAAAAGTCCTGCCTTCCGTTCGCCCGTTTTTGTGTTTTTATCGAAAAACGCTTTGAACTTCGGGAAAAGGGAAACTTTCCGGATACCTAGTTAGCGAGAAGCTTTTTAGAGCAGGTCCCTTTCTAGTTCGTCCGTCGTCTCTGCTAAAGCGATGGGCCGGCAAGCGACTTACCACTATGCAAATTGCGACGATGCAGAACAGGTTGAACGCTGCCGAACCGACGATCGTGCCCGGGCCGAGGTCGCCCGCTTCGAAGTTGTTGCCGCAGATCTCGATGACGGACAGAAGGATTTCGGGCGCCGACGAACCTGAAATGGTCGACTAAAGTTAGGGCAACGCTAAGAGAAGTGAACAGCGCTTTCTGCTCGAATGAGGCAGCGAACTAGAGTTGTGCAAGACAACCCCGGTTCCGTTTTCCGTTCCATTCTGCCCAAAACGTGGCGTTTCCCTTTTTACTAAAACGGCACGAAACGGCAAAACGGAACGGCATCCAAAACGGTACGTTTTAGCGGCGCTCCTTTCCGGTTTACCGGCAAGCCGGAACGGAATGGAGAACGGGACGGACGACCAGGGCCATATGCAGGATTTCAGGAAAGGGGCGTGAAGGTTGGGAACAGCGGAGTAACGGACCCCTAACATGGGTCAAAAAGGTGTCAAATTGGCCTCAAGTCACTAAAATAACGTTAAAAATGGCATATTTGGCCTTTTTTAAACTATTTTGGACATTTTAGCTTAAATTTTTACCAACTTTCTTAAAACATTTATTCACCAAAGGAACCCCATCGCATCCCACCCCAGCTAAATATGGCCATGGGGACGTCGGTACACCTCTCCAGCGTGCTCAGTGGCGTACCTAGGATTCGTCCAGAGGGGGGGGGGGCATGGTAAGGGGAGACCCTTACCATTTTTTTCGCCGAAAAAACGCCTTGGTCCCCCCTTTGGTGTTTTTTCTACATGCCGGATTTTGCCCTTTCAATGGCATTGAAGTGTTATTTTGAGCTTAGTTCGCCCAAAAACTGCCCGCCGCAGGCGCCTTCAGAACAATTTCTCTGCTCCCTGGGCTAAATTAGTCCATAAATTGGCTAGTTCCTTGTAAAGTCAGCCCGCCGCAGGCGCCACCAGACCATATTTTAAGCTTATAAGGCAATTATTCGTTCAAAATATGGCCGATAGCGGGTCTTAACACCGATTTTGATGTGTTTTAAACCGAGATAGCCCGCCGCAGGCGCCTCCAACGAGATTTTTAGGCTTTCTTAGTAAAGTTGCCTTGAAATTTATTTTGCCTTGGTCCC
>JNEY01000181.1:0-13750 GCA_020875895.1 Aphelenchus avenae
ATAGGCTGTCAGGACATCGCTCTAATTTTTGGGAACGCCTTGCCTTCGTAAGCTCAGGAGGGGGAGGAGCGTCTCCCTAATCTGGGCGACGCACGGTTAGGCTGAACGGACGTCTCCTTAGGCGAGAGGAGCGCTCCGTTGGCTTTGACTCCCTGGGTTGACTCGACCGACGTAACGGTTGCCTACGCGTAGTGCAGCGCAACCCCTGGAGGTGATTCGTGTCATTATGAGCCTTTCTGTGCCTTTTGACCACGTATGAAGCACCTTCCTGCACGATACGGCGAAAACACTACGATTTGCAGCCTTTAGTGTCCGTGTACATTAACGACTGGTAACTACACACGTACTTTAATAACCTAAGTTCAGGTAGAACGGATTGTGGCTTTTATTAAAAATGGTTTAAAAGATATTGAGCAATCGGGACACGCAAACGGGTTGGGTACTGACGGTTAATGGCCGGGTAAATTCATTAGACGAAGTCGCCTCGTCCGTGCACGGTGACGAGCAGCTGCTTTGCGGCCTTCGCGACGTCGTACGCCGCATGGCACGTTTCGTCGGCGTTGAGCGGTCGCGTAGCGCACTTCCTCGCGAGCGTCGTGATCGCGGCGTTCATCTCGTCCACGCACACTTGGACCATTCCCGTGAGATGCGTGCGCGGGATGGAGTAGACGATGCGGCTGATGTGATAGCGGATCTAAATGCGGCGATTTTGCTCTAGCAATGAGGCAACGAATCTGGCAAGCGGTAGTCGAAACAGGGAAAGATGCCATGCATTTCCTAGCGCTACAGACTGGGCCAGGCTTTTTAGTGCTAACCAGAATTCCGGCGAGCAAACGTACGTCACGGCGGCAAGCGGACCGGCTCTGGCGGTGCCGAGAAATTGTGTCCATTTGTAAGCCTGCTGGGGCCCAGAATTTGAAGACTTGGTCTTAAAAATGTGCGAAACGGCGACTAAAACCTATGGACCCCGATCTCCGCTAAAGTGTAATGCGCAAAGTGTAACAAGTTCTAAGAAGCTTCTACAGGCTTATAGGGCGAATTTTCGACATTTTAGGGTGCGTCGGAACTTTAGATTTTTGTGAGTCTTGTGACGCGATAAAAAAAAACAGATCAGATCAAGCGGAAATTCTTCGTGAGACGAATGCCCGCTGCCCAAAAAAGTGACTTCCGTCAAAGTCAGGCAAGTAAGCTTAAGCGCATGCCTCATTCTAGGGCTAGCACTAGCATGACTGCTTAAATTTCAAAAAAAGTCCTCGGAACCTGCTCAAGCTCCATGAGTATATTGTCCGAAGACCGCAGAAGCATCTAGACGCCCGCCTGCTTACCGAGTCCGAATGGAAGACTGCGTTCGCGTGCGATCCCTCCTGCTGCAGGTCCGCCAACAGGTTCTTGATCGCTCCGGTCAGCAGCTCCGTCTCCAGAATCAGGTTGTCCGGGAAGACTAAATCAAGACTCAGAAACTATGATGACCGTCCAAGGCCACACCGTCGTCGCTGAAGAGCGCCTTGAAGCTCGAGCTCGGCCGTGGCTCAGTCAACGACGGCGGCAATGGCGGCCGACCGTCGTCAGTCGAGGACTCAGGTGGCGCAGAGCCGTTGCGGACGAACCCGCCCGGACCCTTGATGGGCACGTTGACAACGGTCACCGTCTCGTAGGCCGACGCCGACGTCGGCGTGGTGAGGCTGTGATGGCGCTGGGCGAGACGACTGGCGGGTGCTGGAGGGCGAGCGTGGGTCGTTGAAGTCGGCTCTAAAAGTTTCTAGTACCGAACGAAAACACTTTTTAAGGCTTAATCCAGACTAAATAAGCATGAATCTGCCAAAATATTACGTCCAAATAGGTTTAGCCCGATTGGGTAGATCCACTAGCTTCAGCCAAAATAATCTCGGAAAATTTCACTGATAATCTGAAGTGTATGGCGAGGATCAGACGGGCCCATTGAAGATCATCAGGAAATGTATACTAGCTTAAGGTGAAAAGAAGATGGAATCTGCGAAGCACAAGCAAAGATTCCACGTGCATCCCGAGAAGGCCGATCAACGAATGGCCAGCGTCCTAGACATTCGGAGTAAAGGTAGGAAACCATACACGTGATACGGCTGTACCGTGGTTTACTATCGGTACGGAGAACGGTACGGGTGGTGTCGGCCAGTACGCAGTACGGTACTTTCTCGATATTTAGCACTAGTACGGCCCGTACTTGTACCGTGACGTACCGTATGACTTAAAGTCTGACGGGCTCCAAGGAAACGAACCCGCCAAAATTTTCGTTACTCCGTACCTGCCAGTGGTGCCTTCGACTGGACGACGGCGTTCGCGGGCATCACCACGGCGCCCGGCACGGGCGACATCGGTCTCGACGTAGTACCGACCGGAGACATGTTCCGACGCATGGTGGCGTCCTGCTGTTGTGAGAGCTCTCGTCGAAGCTGCTCGTGTCCGTCCTGCACCTGGTCGACGGTCTTCTGCAAGGATTGGAAGCCCCTAAATGACGGGAATTAAATGGACCTTTGTCACTATGGTAGGTCAGTAAAGTCGGAGAACGGAATTGGTTTCCGATTTTAGTGCCGTATTACAGCAAGTCCTGTACGCCGTACCATACTGGCACGGGGAAGGGGAATAGGGTCAGTACGGTACGGAGCACAGTACATCTTTAGTTTCCCACCTTTAGTTGTGTACCTACCGAGTTACGGTATGTACCGTACCCCGAACCGTACTGGGACGCCACTGAGTACGGTACGAGGAGTCAGCACTGCACGGAGTAGGGTACGGGTTACATGTCTGTACTAGACAACCGCCTATTTGGCAAGCGCACTTGGCCACGAATTTAGGCTTTTTAGTTGCATTCTGCAGCATCTCGTAGTACGGCGCCGTACTGGTACGGCACGGCGACACGAAGGGAACAACCGAGACATCGAATGGACTTACTTAACTAGTTGCGCGTTGGACTGTGCAATGACGTTCATCTTCTCCATCACTTCGCGCAGCTGCTCCTTCAGCTCCAGGTAGTCATCCAGTCCAACTTCGTGTCCCACTCCTTGTCGTGGTCGGTCGTCGCTGTCGGTCGTCTTGTTCACTTCGGAGGAGCGTCTGCAATCATATCGGAGCTTGTACCGAGACGGGAAAGGATAGACATACTTGGTGCTGCTAGAAGTCCGCGACTTCCGCATGCTGTCAGGTACTTCGTCGTAGTCGCGATTGGACTGATCGTCGAAGCTGAACGCAAGGCTAAAAAGAAATGTTGCCTTCGGAGTAAACATCGGCAACCGTCACCCGTACCGTACTCCGTACCGTACTGACCCACTCACGGCACTAATACTAGCCGTATTAGTGCTAAATATCGAGCAACAAGGAGCCGTACCATGAGCCGTACTGTCCTGACCCAGCCGTACTGTACTCCGTACCGATAGTACGGGAGTACAGCACTGCACGGCCGTTCTATCGGTACGGTTGACAACATGTACTTCGGAGTCATTACATACCGAAATTGCGTGCTTTTTGTTTGAACAAAGATCTTACACCTTTATACTTTCGAATCTGCAGTCCCAGCTAAACGTCAGCACCGGTTAGCCGCATCGTACTCCTCGACCCATGTGCCCCACCGTACCGTACTCCGTAGCTTACTGGTAGGGTACGGTTTGCCGGCCGTATTATGGTACGGTACTGAATGTCCAAAAATCGAAGCCGTATCGTACACCGTAGTCCGTACCGTACTGACCCCATCGTACCAAACCAGTACCGTACGCAGTCCGGTACGGGCCGTAATACGGGTGCCGTTTAGTCCCCAGCTAAGCATGGGTGTTTACGATTCTGTTACGTACTCTGAGCTGAGGTTGTACGCGTTCGTGCTTAGGTCGAGCGCCCGCAGTGCAGACTCGTTTAGGGCGTCCTCGTCCGGCGGCAGCGGTAGGCCGTTGTAGCGACGCTTCGCCTCCTTGAGCAGGTCGATGAGAAGTTGCGCGAACTCGCGACTGTCGTACTTGGCGAGCTTCTGACGCATCTGGTTCCTGGTGGCGGAGAGCTTCTTGTTGGGCTAACAAAAATAAAGTTGTTAACGTGGCAACGAACGAAGAATTACCGGTAGGAAGACGGCGACGTGTTGATGCATGCCGAAGTAGGGCTGAGTGGCGCTCCATTGGGCAGCCACCTCGCGACGGTCCACCTGAAGAGGAGATCTTACTCGATGTTTTGCATATGGGGACATAGGACCCACGGATTTTGTGTGAACACAAGTCCAGTGAACATATCTGATGCTCGGTTCAGTTCACCCTCGATGCTACCCCATTATTGCCGTTCAGTAAGTTCAGTGAGTGTTCAGGTATCATGCAGCTTGCTGGATCAGTTCTCAAGGTTTAGAAAAGCTAATTTACCTACGTTTGTTGTGCGTGAATTTAAGGAAAATTTCTGACACATCGTTTTAATTACCAACATCATCCAAAGCGCTGAGGTGACCTTATGGGATCATCCAACTAAAAATGCATGCATCATGTCATGATTTGGAAACGCATGCGTACAGTCATGCATACCAAGCAGTACCGCATGCACAAAAATTCAGACTGCATGCGATACTGCGTGCAGCCATGCACACAAAGTACTTCTGTGCAGAGTAAACCGCGAGAGCGGACCAAATGCATTTCTCGGCCCATTCCAGGTCAAAGGCCCGACCCGGGCCCAGGCCTCGATTTTAAGGTCCGTTTGCACACGGTTGTACCTAAGCCCGGCAACAACTCGTGGGTAACGACCTCGCGCTGCACTCTTCGAAATTAACAGTTGATCTGCTCCTACTAGCATGATCTCAGTGCTCGTCACTCCCCCCCCCCCCCCCCCTCGCACTTGGTTGTCATCGCGTACCTCGTCGTAGACGTCCTGCATCAGCCGTTCGAGCACGACGCCAGAGCTCTGCTGCAGGTAACGGCGGAACGGCTTCAGCGCTTCGTTCCCTTGGCCGACCAGGTCGGGCACGAGGAAGTGCTGATTGTGGGTGTGGTCCGGCTTGCGGCCACACAGGAAGAGTGAGAAGTGGTCGGTCATCTCAAACTCCAGCTCGTCAAGGCGGTCCGCGAGTTCGTTCTAAGAGTTCGCGTGGAAGTAAAAGAAGCCACGTAAGGTAAGGTTGATAAAATTATTTCACACACAAAAATCGAAACATCGTGACAATAAATGAGTCAAAATGGCTTAAGTAACAATATAATTTCTTGACGATAAAAGCGAAGATAATATAAAACTATTCCTTTTAAAACTGAGGATGCAGAATGTTTTCCAAAACAGCCAAAAATCTCCGTTTTCTTCAACCTAGGCCATCTCTTACGTGGTTCTCGAGTCGTGCCACAGCTGCTGGTGTGTGCCCTGCTGCGTTCCTCTGGGCCGCGTCGGCTCCGTAGACCCACAGCAGCTCTACTTGAAGCTGCTGATTCTCCTTGGCGGCGACGTGCAGCGGCGTGTTGCCCTTCTCCGGGTCGGCGTAGGTCGGATCCGCGCCGAGAGCCAGGAACCTAAAGGAGGAACGTATGCCAGTGTCGGTAGCTACAAGGGTCGAAGACATATTATCTGCGAGAAAGTGTCTAAGCCCACATGCTCTAAGCTAGTCAGTTTCCCTCCATGCTTTCCCTACACATCTGCCTTTGCGGTTATCGGCTTTAGTAGACTTCGACTTGGGACCCACGTGCCGGCCTCCGTGCCGTGCTGGACATCGTGTGCCGTACTCCGTGCCGTGCTGAGCCAAAAATGCCCCGTTTACACCAAAAAAGGAACGGAACGGCACGGCGAAGACGGCATTTAAAACGCGTTCCCACAGTCTTCCTGGTCTTGATGCGTATTTTACGCTACTTCATGCAAAAAGCATTTCGGCATTTTGCTCGAACATCCCTCACACTCAGTCGTCAGTATCCATTCCGCTGTGTGCAACTGATCCCTGTTTTGTGCTGTCCTCCTGCGTGCTCACCTTCCGGTCTCGTGGTTTCCTCGCTCAGACGCGGGGCCAACTTGTGCTCTCTCCGCTCATGGTGCGTAATACCCATTAGCCGATAACAGCTCGGGCATTGAGTAATTATAAGATTTTCCCTTCCGATCCGCTCTTTTTCTTTCTTACCACGGGCACTCATGCGCACAGTTCTCACTCGCTTAGCTCGGGACACTTACGTCAGCCGCTACAAAGCGGAGCTGGTACTGGCCGGCACACGGTAATGAGCTTCTTTTCNATGGAGGACTGCGGCAAATTTTACGTGTTAGTCACTGGCTATATCTGGCTCTCAGACGGCCTGACGCTTGCTATGCTGACCGATCATATCTTTGCTTTAAGCGGAGCGATCTTCCTGTTTATCATCAGGTAGGCGCTTGTAGGACTTGTAGGTGACTCAGCTTCTCGAGATCGCTAGCCATTTGTCGTTGAGCCCTCAAATCCCGCGTGACGTGGGTGGGAGTGAGAAAGGACCTAATTCCCCATCCTTCCTTCACATTCGGGTCGTTCCCCTATCTCGGCTGTTTGACTAGAGATCGCCAACCAACCCTTGACGGGCCCGTATAGTACAGAACGGACCGTACCGTACTCCGTACCGATAGCACGTCAGTAGCGTACGGCCGTACAGCCCGCTCGGTTGCCGACCTTCTGCTTTGACCAGGTTGTTCGGGGTCAGTTCAGACCCTGAAGGAGGCGAAGCCAGTAGCCCTTTCAAACACGGTGATGGTTTGTCCGTTTAGTGGCAACGTGCGCAGCGCATACTTCCGTTTCTACTTCAGATGTGTTCGTCGGCGAAATGATCGCGTGTTCCAGATTATTTCGACAAACAGCATGAATACCGTGCGTCGTTCGACACTGACCAACTGAGCCGACTCATCCAACGCTCGAGATTACAGCACTCTATGGATCTCGGTTCTCATGCTTACCTCACGAAGGATTGTCACGTCTATACTGTCTGATGCCCTGCTGAATACGAACAATAGGTACAATGTGCATATTGAAAAGCGTAGGATTTGGATGCCTTTTGAACATGCTCAGTGACGAGGTTTCGAAAATTGGGAAATCGTGTTCCGTCTATCGCCGACTGTGCTCAAAAAGCTTTCGGATTTCGTAAAGGCAACATCGTCCCTAGCGTGGCGAAATCTTCGATTGACGGGGCACAGATAGTGGAAGTCAGGTTTAAGTACAAAACAAGAAGGTTTATCAACATCGCTTTTCGGCATGCGTCGGAAAAAGCACATGAGCGTACTAGAGGTGCAAAAAGCTCGGTAAGGAAAGCGAAAATGACGTTCAAGGGTTGACACAATTGACCTTGCCTTCCGTCACGTCCGTGAACCACTTGCAGTAGGAAGTAACGCGCGCGAACTTTCCATAGCCCGTTCCGTCGTGTTTCCAGCCGGCAGAGTCTGTGCCGACCTGAAACCATGAGCCCTTTCTGTTGGCCATCAGAGGGCCGCCGCTATCCCCCTAAATGTTCAGTCTAAAACAGCCTGTAGGCGTGCCGGAGACTTACAACGTGCGCGAGACGCATGTACTGCCCGGCGCATATGAAATCTTCCTGGTGTGGAATCGGTACTTCCTCGAGGGAGATCCTAAATGCGAGTGAATTTAGGGTCTTCGTAGCCCAGGGAGCCCGCCGCCCTCAGAAAGATTTCCCGGATTCTCTGGCGAAAAGATTGGAAATTTGAGCTTCAGAATGGCTTCAAAACTGCACAGGTCTTAGATCGTCAGCGATATTTAGGCTTACGTTTCGAAAGCCACCTTGGTCCCACCCAGCCGAAAATTCAGACCGAAGGTCGGGTTTCGAAGAGAGGGCGGGGGGACATGCCCGCTTGCCCTCAACGAGAAACGCTGTTTTCTCAAAAGAATAACGGCTACCGGCAATGGCGCCATTTCCGAAAAGTCACGATGTTCTCGTTCGCGACGGCGATGTCTTCTTCGTAATCGGTCTCATTGCGCGGCTCGGGCACAACTAAACGCTTATTTAGCACTGGGCCAAAGGACAAGCTCCACACGTACCGTTCTGTATGCCCCATCCGACGAAGTATCCCGGGTCGCCGGGTCGTTCCCGGAACGATTTCGGCAGGCAAATCGGCTGCGCGTAGTCGTTAAACTCGATGGCGTCCTTTAGTTCGAAAATGGCGATGTCGTCCTGGTTATGACTAGCCCACTTAGGGCCTGTGAAAATTTTCGAAACATATATCGTTGTTTGGTCCTTGGTCCAGACGGAGCCAACGCGGACTTTGACGTAACTTGCGTTTATGTTCCCATTCCCACGGTCGGCGCAGTGGGCGGCAGTTAACACGTGGCGGCGGCCGACTATCGACCCTGTACAATCAGCGATAAGGGCCGACGAGTTTTCGGTTGCCGGGACGAGAAGTTTCAGAACCTGGACGACGAAAGGCCAATTTCCTTCGGCTGGCGCATGTCCGCCGACGACCTTAAGCCAACAGTGAGCATAAACGTATGGTAAAGACGGCTTCACGAAAATTTTACTGGGAATAGTATCAGTACGGAACCCCCCTTGGAGACGAATCCGGCCCAGTTCATGGCTGGTCACCGGGGTATGGAGAAGGTTAGCCAATTTGATCACAAACCTAGGTAAAAATAACGCCAGAGTAAAATCTCTCGATATTTTCGATCGTTTGCCTATTTTTTCGCTGTGTCAGCTGCGGGCCTTTCCCACTTTTTTTGTTTCGTTTTAAATCCCTCTAACGTCTTGTTGGCGCCGTCTGGAGGCAGACTTTTTACGTGCACGATACTTACCCTCGATTTGAGCGCATCGTCGAGTGGGACTTTTCCGCATGCAAGTGCGCTTGCGGCAGTTATCAGAAAAGAGACAATCACCAAGCATGAAAGCATAACGACGCCGCGACGAAGCCTGGAATGGTCGGCAACGTCGGGGAATGGCTGTTTGCTGGACGCAACGTCTTAGGCCCGTGCGGCCAGCACGCATAAAAGCGATGCTTCTCGATGGAATGCGGGAAAACAAGCACGCGATTCTGCCGATTCATGCTGCTTTTATCGTCAGTGTCATGAAACCAGTTCAGGGATGTCCCAAAAGCTCATCAGCTCGCAAAGTGTGTAAAACATATTGTCATCCTCCCTGCGTAAAAGGCCAATGCAGCTCTTTCGAAAGAATCCAGTCCGAAAATCCGATTTGATAGAATATCGTTTCCCCACTGCGTGCGCACGAGACAGCGCGTTAGCATAACTCCTTCTCTCACTACCCCCCCCCCCATCTAAAACTACCCAGACGACTTCCCCTTGAAAACGGTGCCATTTCGGATACTCGTTGCTGTAAGGTCTCTTTAAGACCGGTATGACAAAAATGTCTTCTTGTTATCAGGTATGCGCTAACGATGTTAACAGGAAGCAAATGTTGGGACACTGAGCGGTCAATAACTGTTTTTCCTAGCCAACCCATCCGGCTGAAACTTTCGTGCTGTACCACAAGTTCTGAAGACCTATGCCGAATGAACCCGCCGAGGTCGCGGAGAACAAAAGTGTTCAGTGTGCAGACCGGCGTAGTAAGAGCAGCCGCTACGAATGGGAAATCACCACCTAAGTTGCCTGTCATAGAACGGCGACTTACAGACTACGCCTGGCAACGAAAGTACTAAGCGAAGAGGCGTCTTTTGCCGACCATAAGCCATAACGTACATTCTCCATTTTATTCCGTGATGCATGGCCGGAAACTATCAATGCCTTATCGGAGGTATAAAAAGCTCACTGCAAAAGCGTTGCTTTAAAGCTAGATGCACTTGACCTCGCCCTTCGTCACGTCCTTGATCCACTTGCAGTAGGACGTCACGCGTGCAAACATTCCTTTGCCTCTTCCTTCGCTTCTGCGGCCGGCAGAGTTTGTGCCGACCTGGAACCATGTGCCCTTCCTGTTGATCATCAGAGGGCCGCCGCTGTCGCCCTAAAGGTGGGATAATTCAAAGTAGAGTCAGCCTGGGACTGTGCAGGAGACCTACTTTGTGCGCGAGACGCATGTACTGACCGGCGCAAATGTAATCCTCCCTGTGAAGAAACGCTTTGTCGCCGTCGTCCTCGGTGCTGCAAAACACAAGAACTTTGACGGCCTGTCACACACAATCGGATGCAATTAAAAGGTCTGCTCCTCCTCCTCCCTTGCTTGCCCATAGCGTCTTTGGAGGGTCTTCTTCTGTGTTCTCGCGGGGAAGAGGCTTCTCACCGAAGAAAGGATTTTTTTTACTATGGACCGGACATCAAAGCCTTCAGACGTCTGAAAGACACTCAAACGCCCAAAATAACATCGCTAAAATCTCATAAAAAAGTGAAACGCGTTTCCCTTGAAATATTTGGTTTAGTCTGCACGAAATTTATCAAAGCGTGACTAAGACAGGGTATTTATGTATTAGCATGAATATTTGTGTCTTAATGACTGACTTTTCCACGTGCAGATGCATAGAAAACAACCTCTGAAGCGCCCCTTCTCTCCTACGAGCAGGAATTTAGAGGTTCCCATGATTCTTGTTTCTGTATTAGCCTCGCATCGCGTGTAATTTACTGTCTTGTAGCTAGCGGGAGCAACTAGCAGGGCCTAATAAGAAATTCTTTAACTTTAAGGATTAGGAGAAACTTTAAGAATGAGAAAGTACATTTCTCATTAGTTAACACTTACTCGCAGTGACTCGACTTCCGAAACGTCACCATGTTCTCATTCGCGACGGGGTTCCCTCCTTCGTAATCCACCGTCTGATTGCGCGGTTCGGGGACGACTTAAGCACATGCCTCTTGCTGGGCCATAAGACAAATTGTGTACGTACTGTTCTGTCTTCCCCATCCGACGAAGTATCCTGGGTCGCCAGGCCGTTCCCGGAACGATTTCGGCAGACAAATCGGCTGTGCGTAGTCGTTGAATTCAATCGCGTCCTCCATTTCGAGAATGGCGATGTCGTCCACCCAGATATCCGGTTCATGTGTCTTTACCCAGTGAGGTCCCGTGAAAACCTTGTTGACCATTCGCGGTTTAACACTTCTCCACAAGGCGGACCCTGCGTGAACTCGGAAATCGCTGGCATTAATCTTGTCGGGCATAGGGTGCTTGCTGTTGTCGACGCAATGGGCTGCTGTCAACACGTGGCGAGGCCCGACTATCGATCCAGAACACGTGTGTCCGTTGGAAAGTTTCCCCAGAAACGCGATAAACGGCCAGTTGCCTTCGGCTGCAGCGTGTCCGCCTACCACCTGAAGTGACACAAGTGTATTTAGAAATTAGCGGTCGCTATCGGAGAGTTTTGTGGCAAAAGACGTGCAGAAAGTCGTTTGTTAATAGCCGTACTGAAGTCGGTTTTTTTAAATATGAGCCAAAAATAAGCTCGTTTTACAGTCGAACTGACTGTGTTGCACTTTTTGACGTCCCGTAATCATGGGCAGTAAGGGGCTGCCCACCCAGAAAATCCTTCAGTAATAAGGCTACCGGACCCTGTGGTTGGCACCTACCCTCGATTCCAGCGCGTCGTCGAGTGGAACCTTTCCGCATCTAGGGGATGTCGCTACAGGCGACACTAATCCTGCAATCGTCAACCACCGCAGCATAGCTGCGCTAACGTGTAATGGACAGCGAAAGCACAGAACGGAAAACTATTCTCTGAAGAACGGAATATTTTAGGCCCATTCCGAAGGCCTTCGCAGAGTTTCCTGCGGAATGTTTCAGCTTACCAGGAGGATTGATACGCTATGCAGCGTCGGTTCGGTTGGTTTGTTTGTAGCGGTCAATAGTCGCAATCATTCCCATAATCTCCCCCATGGCCGGTCGCTGGCCCTGTCGTTTGCACTACCCTCGATTCTAACGCGTCGTCGAGCGGGACTTTTCCGCATTTAAGTGAGTTCACTCGAGTCGGCGCTAAGGAGGTCACTACAAACACCAACCACCGCAGCATCGCTACAGTGAAAAGCATCGCGAAGCGCACGACGAAAACTCTTCTTCCTCGACTGGAATAGTTTAAGCCCATTCCGGTGGGCCTCCCAGTGTTGGCTGTGGAATGTTATAACTTCCCGCGAGGACCGATTCGCTGTGCAATGGCGGCTGGGCTAGTCTGCTTGAAGCGATCAGTAGTCACCGTGCGTTCCAATAATCGTGCGTCACACATTTAGGACGCTGTACACTTAGGGCTGAGGAGACGCCTTCCTAGGCTGATACGCACTGGCTTAGTTCATAGGCTGTCAGGACATCGCTCTAATTTGTGGGAACGCCTTGCCTTCGTAAGCTCAGGAGGGGGAGGAGCGTCTCCCTAATCTGGGCGACGCACTGTTAGGCTGAACGGACGTCTCCTTAGGCGAGAGGAGGGCTCCGTTGGCTTTGACTCCCTGGGTTGACTCGATCGACGTAACGGTTACCTACGCGTAGTGCAGCGTAACCGCTGGACGTGATTCGTGTAATTGTGAGCCTTTCTGTGTCGTTTAACCCCGTATGAAGAACGTTCCTGCAGGATGCGGCGAAAATACTACGATTTACAGCCTTTAGTGCCCGTCTACTCTAATGACAGGTACCTACAAACGTACACTAATTGCCTAAGTTCAGGTAGCAGTTATCGCGAACTGCGAACGGATTGTGGCTTTTTTAAAAATGGTTTAAAATATATTGAGTAAACGAAACACGTAAATAGGTCAGGTACTGACGGTTAATGGCGGAGTAAGTTCGTTAGACAAAGTCGCCTCTTCCGTGCACGGTGACGAGCAGCTGCTTTGCGGCATTCGCGACGTCGTACGCCGCATGACAGGTTTCGTCGGCGTTCAGCGGGCGTGTAGCGCACTTCCTCGCGAGCGTCGTGATCGTCCACGCACACTTGGACCATTCCCGAGAGGTGGGTGCGCGGGATGGAGTAGACGATGCGGCTGATGTGGTAGCGGATCTAAATGCGACCGTTTTGTTCTAGCAGCAAGGCACGGAACATCCGAAACGGATCAGTAACGGTTGGACCACTAGGAAGGAATGCGCTGTCGTAATAGCCCTAAAGCTTAAATTCGCGTGTGGTTTTCGCAAGACAGCGAGATACTTTTAAGAATATGCCTGCAGCCTTCCAAGCTTTGTATGTTGCAACCGATCTTGTTTTTCAACCTTTTGGCTGGGAATTTCAGCCAGCCTGGCTGGGAATTTTTGGCTGGGAACTTCAGCCAGAACAACCCTGGGCAAGGGGCCTTCAAGTCGAGGCCCGGCGGGCCTTAAGATTTTTGTCCTGTCCGAAAATTCCCCTTGGCCCCCCTTTGGTATTTTTTCCAGAGGTAAAATCTTACCCTTTGCAGCGAGTTTGATGCACTATTTTGGATACTCTTTATATACAGTGGCGTGCCGCAGGCGCCGCCATTGGCGAAAATTGGTTAAAATATTGACGAAGAAAAACGGTCAATCCGTGAAGGTCGATCCGTGAACCGGTCGATCCGTGAAAATCCGGTCGATCCGTGAAAACCAATTTTTTACGTCGGTCGATCCGTGAAAAATTTTCACGGATTGACCTTCACGGATTGACCGTTACAGATCGCGACAAAAAATTTTATGCATGAAGCTGATGCCTCGAATGTTTATCGCGCCTCGTTGTAGACAAGGCTCCTTGGTATAACAAGACCTCAAATGAATCAAATCGCTTGACATCGAGATGTCATCGTCAAACTGTGAGTTGCTGTCCTGCGAAGCGTCATCGAGAACTTCAGGGTGGTTTTCCTAGTCAAATCCGTCCAGCAATTGACACGAACGCATTCGTAGTAGCCGACATTTCCGTCTTTGCCCACGACATTTAGATGGTATCTGTAGCCATCGTAATGCAG
>JNEY01000181.1:13990-57460 GCA_020875895.1 Aphelenchus avenae
TTTCACGGATCGACCGACGTAAAAAATTGGTTTTCACGGATCGACCGGATTTTCACGGATCGACCGGTTCACGGATCGACCTTCACGGATTGACCGTTACGGATCGCGACAAAAATTTTTATGCATGAAGCTGATGCCTGGAATGTTTATTGCGCCTCCTTGTAAACAAGGCTCCTTGGTATAACAAGACCTCAAATGCATAAGCACGGGCACTCATTATCGCACCCAACCAGATCATTAACCATGTTGCGCCAAATCGCATCTGTAGGGATTTCCGCCAATACAGGCTCGCTTGACATCGAGATGTCATCGTCAAACTGTGAGTTGCTGTCCTGCGAAGCGCCATCGAGAACTTCAGGGTGGTTTTCCTCGTCAAAACCGAACGCATTCGTAGTAGCCGACCTTTCCGTCTTTGCCCACGACATTTAGATGGTATCTGTAGCCATCGTAATGCAGCAAATGCGGAAATTTAGGGTTCGCAACATGCGGCGGGTTCTTTTTGAATCCGTACCCTACGGAACAACGTGCTCAGCGCGGAAGCTGTGCGTTTCGCTGTTTATAAGTCGCGCGCTGATCCATTCTACTGAGGAATCGTACACGCTCGCCGTCTGTCCTTTCGGACCTCACCTAACCGCGCATTTCCTTTCGCTTGGTGGCCAATTTGCACGGCTGTCGACAACCCCGTAAACCTGAAGAGGTCTGGCCCCCGCAGAACTGAGCTTGTTCTCACACCTGCCGCAGCCTTACAGTACAAATTTTTGGACGACCACCCTACGTGGTGGGGGATTAGCACTTCTTCCTCCAGTCACACTCTTTCAGGTTTACGGGGTTTCATACACGAGAGAGTGACGGTTCATAGACAGCATAATTGGATTTTTCCAAGAACTTCACGGATCGACCGTTCACGGATCGACCTTTCACGGATCGACCTTCACGGATCGACCGAATTTTTTTCACGGAACGACCTTCACGGATCGACCTTCACGGATCGACCTATAATCATTGACGAAATCTCCCTATTTCCGAGAATAATACCGGGCCCGGAGCCCGGCTAGGTCTGCAGACATGAGGCCCGGGCCCGGCCCGGCGGCCTAGTGCCCGGTTGCCCAGGGGTGAGCCAGAAACGCTTCTGGCTGAAAAAAAACAAGATCGGATGCGACATATACATGCATGCAGTTATGAGTACCTACTAAGCGGCATGGCATGTAGAAGCATGCATTCGTGCTTCGAAAAAAGTATTTGTTTGCCGGGTTCTTTGGCAGAATTACATGATGCTAGAGACGCTAGCTTAGATAGCAAGGTATGACAGGGATAAATTCCAGAAATTTCCTAGCGCTTGGGACTAGACCAGTGTTAGCCAGGACCGGCAAGTAGTAATCCTACGGTCCCCAGGAGGTGGGGTGTCACGTGTTCGAAGAAGCTTACCCAACCTTTCTGAGTAAGTTGCTTCTTATTTTTGGTGCTTTTGGAAATTTTTGGGAGTCTAGTGCACACGAGCTTAGAGACAAATAATGTTAGGACGGCTTATGCTCAGGCATCATTTCGCCATCATTCTCAAATCGCGTTCAGGAATGCAGGTGAAGCCTTGCTACTGTTCGGACGCCTAAAAGAAGCATTTCGACGCCCGCCCGCTTACCGAGTCTGAATGAAACACTGCGTTCGCGTGCGATCCCTCCTGCTGCAGGTCCGCCAGGAGGTTCTTGATCGCTCCGGTCAGCAGCTCCGTCTCCAGGATCAGGTTGTCTGGGAAGACTAAACCGTTGGTTACGACTCCTTCCCGAATTGTTATTGTCCTTCCCGAACCTACCGTCGTCGCTGAAGAGCGCCTTGAAGCTCGAGCTCGGCCGTGGCTCAGTCAACGACGGCGGCAATGGCGGCCGACCGTCGTCCGTCGAGGTC
Source organism: Aphelenchus avenae (assembly GCA_020875895.1). Classification (NCBI taxonomy): domain Eukaryota; kingdom Metazoa; phylum Nematoda; class Chromadorea; order Rhabditida; family Aphelenchidae; genus Aphelenchus; species Aphelenchus avenae. The sequence goes on from JNEY01000181.1 coordinate 15,890, forward strand.
TCCGGCGGCGCAGAGCCGTTGCGGACGAACCCGACGGACGACGGTCACGGTCTCGTAGGCCGACGCCGACGTCGGCGTGGTGAGACTATTGGCTGCTGGAGGGCGAGCATATGCCGAAGTCGGCTCTAAAAGTTTTGAATACCTAGATAGTGTATGCTTCGGTGAGGAGCGGAAACTTACACCTAAATGAGTTTTTACTCGTAATCAACTTGCATCTACCTCATTATCGGTGTGGGCGGATTTACCTACCGGTATCTTAAGGTGAAAGAAGTGATCCGAGAAAGAGGACGAACCGTTTAAGCCAGGGGCAAGCGAATGCTGCGAAGACTTCGTGATGAGCACGAGAAGGCCGATCAACAAACGCACAGGGTCCTACCCATTCCAGTAATGGTCGTCAACCGTACAGGTGGTACAGCCGTACCGTATTGTACCGCCGTACAATCGGTTCGGATGGGTGCCAGGACAGTACGGCTTACGCTACGGGTGGGACCGGTGAGTAAGGAGTACGGTATATAACACTAGTGCGTCCCGTGCTAGCGCCGTACCGTATCAGGGCCCGTACTGCCGTACCGTACTGTACGGTTCGGGTGGGGTCAGTACGGTACGGAGTAGGGTACGGGTGCAAATTGCCGGCCTTTACTAGCCACTCAGAGTTTGACGCCCGAATGGTTGTGGCTGCTTATGGGGGGAAAAAGGAAACTTGGCGTTAACTCAGCGTCCAGAAAAACATGGATTCGGATGTTCACAAGGCCAGGAAAGGGATGCACTACCATGAGTTTACAGCCTTTCGGTTTATAGCATGGGCAGGCATGCAAAGAATGCGGCTTCAGTGGAAACCAAATATTGCAAAAAAGCTAGAAAATCTTCTCATCTCATAATGAAAAAATATCGAAAAATATCCTTTTACCGTTGCCATGGCCTTTCTTTCCTTGCGAGACATTTCTACTAAATTTTTCACGATAAGTGAATAATCTATTAGTGCGAGTGGAACTTTATTGCTTAAAACATTCAACACGGAGAGCATCAACGCTTGACGCAAAAATTGACAAAACAACGACACTTATGATTGCTCTTCGGCAAAAGGTATCGTTGGGGGCATTTCTGCGTTTATCCCGTGGCTTTGCGGTTTCCTAGGAACCTCGGCAGTGCTCTGGATGGTGACGACATGGCGTCCCTTGACCTCCACGTTGATCCCGCTTTTCTCTGATGTGTAACGCGTATGGCGTGCCGTGACGTCGACCTCACAGTCGCTTTCGTCGAGTACGAGCTCAGCGTCGTCTTGCAAGGTCATCATGCGGAAAGTCACTTCGAGTCCCGAGTTCTTGAGCAGCTGAAAGTGCAAGTAACGGTCGAACATTAAGTGCTCATGCCAAGCCCGGGGCAAAAGCTTTTCTTGCCTCTAAATTTTTGAATGTCTCCAAAATTTCCCTGTTGGGTGTCTGTTGTCACTTTTATTTATGTATTAGGCTTACAAACACCAACAAATCCTCGTCTGCGCGTTTCATTTATCTGTCCATGCTAGGTCTATGAACTACTAAGAATAACTATCCCGCCGGCTTAGTGCTTTCGTTCGGCGGTAGTACGTGACTATATTATGCATGGACACCAAACTCAGTATTCGTATTCGATTCTTAGTGCTTAGGCCTAGGGTCAAGCACATCAAAGTATGAGAATGGCATCCAGCTTACTTGGTAGATAGCACGGCGTCTATGCGCATTCGGCATAGGTTCATCGTATTTCTTTGAACATAGACGCTGGGGCTATATTTTTCGTAAGGTCTTTCCAATGGGTCTATTCGAGCGGGCGGGAGGGGGGGGGGGCTCTCTTTAAGGGTGGGGCTATACTTTTCGGATGCCCGTCGCAGGCGGGCATCCGAAAAATTTTGAAAAGAATGGAGCTCAGAATGGCCAAAAATCGACCAAAAATCATCAAATTGACTAAATTTCGACAAGAATGGGGTCTATCCCGTAGTGTTCTAAGTGCAGTAAAACGTATAATGGCACTATCGGCTCAGTATACCACGTCTATGAGGTACCCTCGATTTTCCAGGACTTATTAGTGAGGGGGCTCTATTCGAGCGGGAGGGCTGTCGTAAGGGGGGGGGGGAGGTGGGCTATACTCAAAGAAATACGGTAGTCACGCCCAAAGCATGAAATTTCATGAAAATTGTGCACCGGGGCTCTGTCTACCCGGTCTCGATTTACCTGTTTAAAGTGTTCAAAGCGTGTGCCATTACCCATGATGCAAAACTGTTTTTCTGAGTATTAAAAAGGCTATTTTGCTATTGAATGTGGGGACACATACGGATACTTTTGGGACTCCCATTTAAGTATCTTTTTATCAATGATTCAGTTTTATCGTCCATTAGTCGACAAAATATCTATATTATTATCGACGCGATCGAGTTTCAAGTGCTTACCTCGATGATCCGGAGACCGAATGCTGTGGAAAATTCGATTGTTGAGAAGTCGAGTTCCAGCGATTCTCCAGCTAGCAGACGCGGGAGCTTGACGCAGTAGCGAACGAACTCTTCGACGGAGCGGACAGTTTCTTCAGATGGTGCGAACGGCACGACGCGCACCTTAATAAGTCGAAGATCGCATACGGATTGCCGGCGAAGGAACGCCCAAGTGAACGCGCAAAAGACGTCCTCCGCGATCCAGAGACTGAGCGTCTTCGTCCCGATAAAGCTTTGCATGAAGACTTCGGAATTGATCACAGCAGTCGAGCTACGCGGACTGAAGATATCCACGACTCCGGCGTGCTTCAGCGAAGACGCAGCTTCGAAGATGACTTCGACACCGGGCACTATCCAAGTGTTCCAGAAGAATTTCAACCCGGCGACAGCGTGTCCTCCGATCACTCCTTCGAGTTTTCGACATGCGGCCGCGAGGGACGTCTGATTGCCAAGCTCATATCTAATGCGTCCTCCTTTATCGATCGTCACGTCGTTGTACCCGATTTTGCCGCCGCTGTAGAAGGGGACTCGAAAACTGCGATAGCGCGCGAGCTCTTCGGCGAATTTTGTTGCGAGACGTAAAAAGCGTTTTCCTGCGAGTTTCGAGAGCACAAATGTTCTGTAGTCGTCGAAATGAAGCACGACGAGGAGCGACTCGTTCGGCAGCATCGTTCCGACGTCGGAGCTAAGTACCTGAAAAGGTCTGAGTACAATCACTGTAAAACGATCGACTTTTTCACTATATAACGACAAGTCTGCAGATTCTACGGAAAAGCCCTGTACAAATCCCGTTTTTAGCAAAATGCAAAACAATTTGTGCCAGCGGAAGGTACACAAGCTAAAAGGCGGTACATGAGGGCACTCGCCAGAAATTCTTGGCCGGGTCCGATATGTCAGAACCCGTATATTGCATACCGAACGTTTGGTAAATGGCATACCGGTATATTCTGTAAATTACTAACGTTGTAGCTCACGGGCAGGGTAAAACGAACTACACGCAAGGCTGAAGTCACAGTGAAACTTCGGAATACGTCTCGGATTATTTTCAGTGCTAGTACAAGTATGAGGTCCTTGTCTATTATCCATGAGGAGGCTTTTACGGGTAAATTTTGCTTGAAATTTTATCGGCCGAAATATCGAAGGCTTGCAAAATCGCCCTTCTCTTTTTGTATAGAAAATGCGCCGGCCTAGGCCGGTGGCAGAACCACCCCACGAGGCATGCCTCTTCTGAGAATCTCACACATCGTCGAACGCCTAGGCTTAGGATGAGGCTCGACCCGTTTCCCTAGGTCCAAACTTAGGCTTAGACCCTTTTGGGTACAGGCATATGGGTATACAGTTTACTAGGAACCATTATGATCGGGCCCTAAAACGGCCAGCCTGCTTGGCGCATAGTGCAGGAAGAGCAAATTTGTGTCTCAGAATTGCCACAAGAATTTTTGAAAAGTTACCGTCTTGTCCAAATTATTCTTCCCTCCTTAAGCAGACTCGGAATTCTGGCAGAGCTCTCTTGTTGCGAGTCCGCAGCCTTGCCTAAAAAGGCATTGTAGCCGTGAAAGCAAGCAAGACAACAATACGTCACGAAGCGACGCCATAGGGACCCAAAGAGAAAAAAAGGAGTAGCAAGGGGATTTCAAATGTCAGTTATTTACGGCGTTTAGCGTCCATAGATATAACCAGCACTCATCCGTCTGAAATGAGAGGGGACAGTGGACATGCTGGGATATTGAAGCGTCTTGTTCTGAGCATATGCTGGGAATACGATGGACGGCGAACTTTAGCAAATTTCTTAGTCCTTTTCATCTTCGTTGAACGCCATTGCGAAATCGGTGCTTAATGACCGTCGGCCCCATGCTACGCTAAGAGAGCAGCCAAAAATATGTGAGGTTCACACGGGTGGCCCTTAGTCAAAGTACCGTGGACGTAACGGACGGAAGAAGGTAATAATGAGACCGCAGACGATGAGCGAACATGTGCAAAATGGTGTGAACTGTACGAATATGACAAGGTGCTTATTGGGACCTTGTGAACTTGGTGTACGCGGGATTTGTTCCCTTGCATTCTCCAAGACCGTTCGGTTCGTTCGGTTTATTCCAGAAAATAAGACAATGTGAATGCTGCAGCTTTAGTCATGGGGGAAGACGAATATTTGCAGAGCGTCCGCGCTCTCCTGCGATGCCTTGATGGCCTCCTTGAAGTCCTCGACGCTGCGTTCGGCGAATGGTGGCGGCTTGAGGTCTCCGTCTTTGAGCATCTTCGCGACCTCAGCGTAGACTCCCATGCGCTCCTAAAGCGCACAATTTGGGTTATTAATGCGCAAAACTATAGGTAAGGGTGACAAAGGGAGAATTTTTGGAGGTCAGAATCCTTGGCCCGCCCTAAGCTTTAAGCCCCCCCTAAATTTGGATCCTCGGTACGCCACTGGATATAATTACGACGAGAAGTCACTATTAGGACTTTACGGAAACGAGAATGATACGCCGGTCCGTAACCACCTAATAAGATAGTGAGTTACTAGTAATTGGGAGCCTAGAGCTCACCTCTTCGTTGCCGCGCTTGTACCAGTTAGCGATCTCGAACGTCTCCGCCTTGATGTCCTTGCGGGATACGTGGCCGTCCTCGCCGGCCATTCGTCCGTACTGAAGGTAGGTGCCGTCCTTTTCGAGCGCCCGGGCGAGGGCCGCGCCGGCAGCGCCTCCAACACAATCGAGCGCAAGACGGACACCGTCGAGCTCCGCGTGCTTTGCGACGTTGATGAATTTGATAAACTGAAATGGGAATTAATGAAAACTGTAAGGCGGTGATGACAAAATACCAAGATAGACCATCGATCAAAGGCTTACCTCCTTCTGAGTGAGCACTTCGGTGGCGCCGAGGTCCTTCAGCTGCGACTTAAGGTCATCGATTTCCGGCCGATCGCACACGATGCAGATGGTCTGGACGCCCCAGTAGTGGCAAAACTAAAATAGTAATCATATGCGTATGTCTGTTGAACGGTACTCTCTATGTACCAGAGAGGGAATAACCGACCAGAACGTTTCAGTCACAGTTCTAGGTAACTACCTGAATCACGTAGCGACCCAAGTTGGTATTAGCGTCGTTCACCACGAAGTCCTAGAGCATCTTGTACGCGCTGACCGGATCACTGAGGATGCTCGCGGCAAAGTTCTGGGAATGCTTGCGAACGTGGTGGCAGTGGTTTCCGGAGGCGTCGTCGAGGCGGAACAGGAGATTATCCTGGTGGATGCCGTAATTGCGCCAGGTGCCGACGCCGTTGAGGCCGCTCGGAATGACGAGATCGCCCGGTCCCAAGTCGTGGACCTCGGATCCGACCTGAAAATGGAAGGCTCTCTATACGTCTGGGTTACGCCAGGTTTTTCTGGCATGACAACGTTAGTTTACTGCTATTCCTAGCAATTTTTGGGTCCTTTGGGACCGCTTCCACGACGCCACGACCCTCGTTGCCGCCGATAGCCGGAAACGATGGCTGGATTCCGATGTTCCCCTCGACCTGGTACAGGTCGCACGGGTTGACCGGCGCGGCTAACCATCGCACGAAGAAGTCGTGCTCGTTCAGGGCGATCTTGTCGAGCGTCTTCTCCTCGAGCTGAAGGACCTGAAGAAGCAAATGTCGCAGTTAGAGGAAGACATTATCTTACTGGCTTCAAGGTCGAGTACTTATCGACTCTCCGCTTTGAATTCCCAAAATAGTCAAGCAAGGATCGTACCGCCGTGCCGTGTTATACCGTGCCGTTCAACGGGACAGAACCGGCTCCGAAAATATCTGTTATTTGCGTCCCTTCCTAGTGGAACGATAATGTTTTCTGAGAAAACGTACCGAATATGGCGGGTCAGGGGGGCGATACTGAACGGCAAACTACACTAGAGGCGGGTACCGAAGCTTAATTCTAGTCTCTAGGTCAGTGGCGTAGCGAGGATCCGAATTTAGGGGGGGGGGGCCAAGAGGTTAGGGTGGGCCAAGATTTTGACCGCCCAAAAATCTCCCTTGGTCCCCCCTTACCTATAATTTTGCGGCGGCCTTTCGGCCGCCGCAATCATAAGGGTCCCCCCTTTGCTACTTTTCGGACCCTCCGAAATTTAGGGGGGCCATGGCCCCCCCTGCCCCAAGGGTCGCTACGCCACTGCTCTAGGTACTACCTAGTGACTATCTAGTAGGTAGCATGGTCCAAATTTTGTTCGCTCCTGCAAAATCGTCTTACCAAGAACTATTTGCGTACCTTTTCGGGGTCTCCGTGCTTCTTGTAGATTATCTGCTTCACCTTGATGGGCATAATTCTAAAGTCAAAGTCGTGAGGGCAAGAGTATAACAGAAATTTAGCGCAGAAACACGCTTGAAAGAGGTCTGAACGAAGAAAGTTCACTATGAGAGACGAAAGGTTTCGCCGGCAACACTTACTTTTTTGCTCCGGGGTGTCGCTTCTGAGGAATGTTCCTCATGGTTATCAAGTGTTCTTCGACCTCCACGATGATCCCGCTCTTCACGGATGTGTAGCGTGTAGTGGTGCCGTCGACCGCACAGTCGCTTTCGTCGAGTACGAACTCTCCGTCGTCTTGCAAGGTCATCATGCGGAAAGTCGCTTCGAGTCCCGAGTTCTCGAGCAGCTGGAAACTTCAGGTATAAACAAACTATCTCTTTAAGTGCTGCATCCAACGCCAAGTGCATGCCTCATTTAATGGAGGAGAGGGGAAGCCTGGTTCGAAATGGTCAAGTGATTACCTCGATAATCCAAAGAGCGAATTCTCCAGAAAAGTAGTTGTTCGAGAAGTCGAGTTCCAGTGCTTCTCCTCCTAGCGGACGCGGAAGTGATGTGCACTCGCCGACGAGCAAATCGATGGAACGCTTCACGTCCTCAGACGGGACGGAAGGAATGCCGGTCACTTTCATGAGTTGAAGGTCGCGTGCGGCTTGCCGGCGAAGAAACGTCCACGTGAACGCGCAAAAGACGTTCTCGTTGAAGAGTAGGTGGAGCTCCTTCATCCCGGCAAAGTTGCTCGCGAAGGATTCGAAGTTGCTCCCCTCAGTTTCGCCATACCGGCGTCGAAGGACCACGATTTCGGCGTATTTCAGCGCAGGGGCAGCTCCGAAGATGACGTCGCCACCGGCCATATTCCACGTGTTACAGTAGAAAGTGAGCTCGGCGACACGGTGTCCCACGATCACCGCTTCGAGTTCTCGACAGGCGGCCACGAGCGACGTCTGATTGCCGGGCTCGTACTGGAAGTTTCCTTCAGCGATCGTCACCTCGGTGTACTCGATTTCGCCGCCGTAGAAGCTAACGGCCGAGAAGGCGACTCGGAAACTACGACGGCGCGCGAGCTCTTCGGCGAATGTCAATGTGAGGCGTAGAAAGCATTGTCCTGCGAGTTTGGAGAGCACAACTGTTCTGTAGTCGACATAGTGGAGCACTTGGACGAGCGACTCACGCACGAGAACAAAAAGCCAGCAGTTAGCCCGATACAAAAGTTATGGCCAAACAACTCTGTGGAAAGTATTGAATTTCGGTGACAAAGAGAAAAGATACGCTACTTAGCACTCAATTGGCGGATGCTTGATGGTACACGCGATGCTTTCGGTTGAGGGGCCTCTCACGTGGAAAAAATTGTGCGCTGAGGATGGACGGGAGAGGTCTAGCGGTCGATAGGGCCGGACACAACAACAATGGAATGGATATTACAGAGCGGGGAAATGTTCGGAAACCGGACAGTATGATCCAGCGTTGTCAGAACGTCGGAATTCACATAAATCGCAATTTTTCAATACCACGCTCTAGCTGTAAAGCAATTTAATTTGTGAAGTCCGAGAATTATTTGTAAATTATAAAATAATTTTTGTTTTATAATACGATACTTCCAGGTTTCTGAAAAGTTGACTTTATTCTGAGAAAAATAAATGGCAGTGGACGTGCATCGCGTCCGTCGGTCGCAGCGCTTGGGGCCAACTGGCGATGACTATGGACCCGCAGCGCGTCCGTCGGTCGCAGCGCTGTGGCAGCGCTTGGGAACAGGGTAGCGGTGGCAACGTAAGGAGGAGCGCGTTCGTTGGTCGCAACGCTTGGGACCGAGTGGCGGTGGCTATGGAAGAACAGCGCGTCCGCCAGTTGCAGCGCTGTGGCAGCGCATGGACCGAGTGGCGGTGGCTATGGAAGGGCAGCGCGTCCGCGGGTGGCAGCGCTTGGGAATCAAGTGGCGGTGGCTATGGAAGGGCAGCGCGTCCGCGGGTGGTAAACTCTCGAAAAACATGGATAAAACTGTTGGTTTCGGCTGGTGCATGCGGTAAATGCGGCGACATCCCTTGTCCACTGCGCCAACAGTCCCCAAGTACGACTTAGTTCTTGTAAAAGTCGTGAACAACCGATGCTGCGCACCGCCTCGTGTTCTCGGTGCACACAAGGGCTCCAACGCATTCCTTTGTGTGCCAACACCTTCGTATTGCGGAAATGTTTACGTGATCATTGCGTAGGAACGTGATCAGTTGACTCTCGGTTCCACACCTATCCTTTGTCCATTCAGCCAACACGCATAAGAAAAACTCAGTTCTCGACGAAGATGTAAACAAGCCGAATCTGTGTGTTGCCCAAGGATGCTCAATGCTTAGCTCACTGCTTGACCTGATACCGTCATGCTGCAAGCAACGAATCAGCCCTCCAGCGACAAGCGCAGAGAAAACAAAGGGCGCTGCAAACGGCGAGTCACTGTGAGAACGGGTGGGAACCTAGAGGATCGAAAACAAGTCGGCCATCAGACTGAGCGCGTCGCCTTTGCCACAACAAAGGAGGGTGGCGATAAGGACGCGAACGGATGGGAAGCAGACGCGATTTAAAAGATGCGTAGAATAAGTCAATGAGGATTGCTGTCTGTGCTGCAAGTACGACGCCCGCAAAAGCGTAAATCAGTCAAATGCACGTACAGATCGCTAACCACTAGAATCTGAATTTAACAAATCGGGCCAATTCATTGAAAATCATTTTTTAGGGGGCGGGTGGCATTTTTTTGAAAACGACTCGAAACGTTTCATAACGAAAAAATAAAGCCCACTTTGTTCTGACTACCGAAAGTAGGCACTTGGAGGCGAATAATGCACCATAAACAGCAAGGATGGAGTCAAGCTCTAAGCCTAAAGGCCTTGTTCTCGGCCATCAACGACTCCCATAATCCCCACCCCCTCATTCAAGGATACTTGCATTATGCGGGCGTTTCACGCTTAGATTTGGTCCTCTTTGAATGCCATCTCTAACGCCTACATTCTTTACGCAATTCATCGATGAACTGAATTAATTTGCCCTAATCGTAGCGGACCCGGCTAAGTCAGGAAAGAGGGGCCTGAACCTGAGAAATAAGATTGACGACCGCCTCCTCTAACGACAGACATACACGTACTTGATTAACCTACGTTCATGTTACTCGACTCCGCCGACGGCATAACGGATTGTAGCTTTTTATTGAAACGGTATGAAAGATACTGAGCAATCGAAACACGTAAAAAAGATCGGTTACTAACGGTTAAATGGCCGGGTAAGTTCGTTAGACAAAGTCGCCTCTTCCGTGCACCGTGACAAGCAGCTGCTTAGCGGCCTTCGCGACGTCGTACGCCGCATGGCACGTCTCGTCGGCGTTCAGCGGGCGTGTAGCGCACTTCCTCGCGAGCGTCGTGATCGCGGCGTTCATCTCATCCACGCACACTTGGACCATTCCGGTGAGGTGGGTGCGCGGGATGGAGTAGACGATGCGGCTGATGTGGTAGCGGATCTAAACGCGATCGTCTCGTTAAAGCAGTATGGCATCGAATCTGGCAAAGACCCGGTTTAAAAAATGTGTTGGGTTTCGACTGAAACCTACGGACCTAGATTTCCGCAAAAGTGAAAACATGCAAAGTGTAACAAGTTTTATGAAGCTTATCCATACTTTCAGGGCGAATTTTCGACATTCCAGGGTGCATCGGAATTTTAATTTTGTGTGCATCTTGTGATGCGAAACAATAGATCAGATAAAATGGAAATTCTTCGTAAGCCGGAAGTCCGCTGCTCAAAAAGAGACTTCCGTCAAATACAGGCAATTAAGCTTAAGCGCATGCCCCATTCTAGCGCTAGTACTAGCGTGACTGCTTAAATTTTTGAGTTTATTGTCCGAAGACCGGCAGAAGCATCTAGACGCCCGCCTGCTTACCGAGTCCGAATGGAACACTGCGTTCGCGTGCGATCCCTCCTGTTGCAGGTCCGCCAGGAGGTTCTTGATCGCTCCGGTCAGCAGCTCCGTCTCCAGGATCAGGTTGTCCGGGAAGACTAAACCGAGAGACTAGAGACCATATTACTCTTCCAAGACCGTACCGTCGTCACTGAAGAGCGCCTTGAAGCTCGAACTCGGCCGTGGCTCGGTCACCGACGGCGGCAATGGCGGCCGACCGTCGTCCGTCGAGGTCTCCGGCGGCGCAGAGCCGTTGCGAACGAACCCGCCCGGACCCTTGATGGGCACGTTGACGACGGTCACGGTCTCGTAGGCCGAAGCCGACGTCGGCGTGGTGAGGCTGTGATGGCGCTGGGCGAGACGACTGGCAGGTGCGGGAGGGCGAGCGTGGGTCGTTGGAGTCGGCTCTAAAATTCGCGAATCGAAATAAAGGACGGTTTTTTGGAAGAATACAGAGAGTGGCACACGCCTAAGCCTAAGCTGATAAGGAGCTCATTGAGAAAATGAGGCGCAACCTGCGAAGGAGAACGAACCAATTAAGCCAGGGACAAGCGAAGACTCCGCATGTAGCACGAGAAGTCCGATAACGAACGGGCAGGGTCCTAGACATTCGGAGCAATGGTCGGCTACCCTGCAGGTAGTACGTCCGTACCGTACCGTACTGCCGTACTAACAGCATTAGAGTCGGCGCTCATACCAAGGTACGGGCCAAAAACCCGTACCCGTACCCGCATTATACGGCACGGCAACACGGCACGGGAGGGTCCACCACGGGCACGGGTACGGCACGGGCGCCAAAACCAAGCCGTATTTTGCCAAGCCATGTCAACCCAAGACGTGTTTATGCCGTGTAAGTGTACACGGCTCGGCATTCTTGGGTCCACAACGACACGGCTACATGGCAAGGGTGGGTCTACCACGGGTACGGGTACGGCACGGGATACCAGCGCCGATCTCTAACCAGCACCGAGTACGGTACGGATGGGTGAGGACAGTACGGCTTGTGGTACAGGTGGGGTCGGTTAACACGCCAGTAAGTTACGTACCTTTTCCCATATTTAGCACGAGTACGACTCATACTAGTACCGTTCCGTACCGTATTACGGCCCGTACGGCCTTACCGTTCCATACAGTACTGTACGGCCCGTACGGCCGTACCGTTCCATACTGTACGGTACGGGTGCCGGTCTTTGATTCAGGGGTTCGAAAGCAGAAAATCTCGGTGCTCACAATACGGAGGCAGACGACTTAAGGTCTGTCGTGGAGCAAAGGTGGGCCCCAAGGAAACGAACCCGTAAAATAATTTCCGTTACTCCGTACCTGCCGGTGGTGCCTTCGACTGGACGACGGCGTTCGCGGGCATCACCACGGCGCCCGGCACGGGCGACATCGGTCTCGACGTAGTACCGACCGGAGACATATTCCGACGCATGGTGGCGTCCTGCTGTTGCGAGAGCTCTCGTCGAAGCTGCTCGTGTCCGTCCTGCACCTGGTCGACGGTCTTCTGCAGGGATTGGAAGCCCCTAAATGAAAGGGAGTTCGATGGACCTTTGTCGTTAACATGTGTGACAATGAGACGGTGCCGTTCCGCATAGCTCTGAGTACAGATTTCAACGGGATGGGCGGGTCCAGTACTGTGCCACCTCTACGGAACAAAGTACGGTAAAGAGTGATGGGAAGTCAGTGTCGCGAAAAGCGAGAAATTTGAATAAAACCTTTGTATTTTCTGTGAACTGAAAGTAATCTTTGTTTTGGCTAATAATCTCTTTGATCCTCTAAAAGTTCTCCATCTCACTGTCTAGAATTATTAGCTAAGTTTTGCCTCCGAAACTGCATCCCAAGTTTCCTTCTTCGCTAAATTAGCTATACTTGCTTCCGCCCATTCGGGCCGTCTCCGCCATGTCTAAATGTGTTTGGAATAAGTCTTCACTTGCTATCCGAGCAGCGAATAAAGTTAGTTGTGTGACTAACTGTGCTCTAGTCCTAAGGCCTTTTGGGGTTTGAACTTACACCTTCAAAAGCCTACCGGCAAGTCACTTTGGGAAGCCCGCGGGAAATACGAACACCTGTTTTCGCCACAGTCAGTAGAGTACGGAAGACTTCGGTTTCCCACTCTTAAGTGCCGTATTACGGCGTGTACCGTGTCCTGGCACGGCTCGGAGTACGTCACGGGGGAGGGGGGGGGGGGGTTCGGGTACGGTACGGAGTACAGTACTCTTTGGTTTCCATCTTTAGTGGCGTACCGTACAGAGTTACGCTCATATCGTACGTTGTACCCTCCAAGCAGGGCAAAGGGTACCGTACGGAGAGAACAGAATAGGGTTTGGGAGAATCGGAATCGCAATAGGGATCGGAAATCCGTCTTTTTTGGTGGGCCTAGTGGCGTGCAGTTTTACATTTTAAAAAAATGTACTTGATGGGCGCTCTTCATAGAAGGCCCTGCTCAGTAAATCATGGGAAGAATCGGAATCGAGATCGGAAAATCAGTTTTAAAATTTTGGAATCGGTCGGAACCGGTACGCGACCCAAGTGCTCGCCAAACCTAGTACAGAACGCGGTTGGGTACGGGTTACCGGTCTGAACTAGACACCAGCATATTCGACAAGCGCGTTCGGGCATCAATTTAGGCTTTTTACTTGCATACTGCAGCATGCCCTAGTACGGCACGGCGACACGAAGGGAATAACCGAGACATCGAATGGACTTACTTGACCAGTTGCGCATTCGACTGCGCGATGACGTTCATCTTCTCCATGACTTCACGCAGCTGCTCCTTTAGCTCCAAGTAGTCATCCAGGCCTACTTCGTGGCCCGCACCATGACGTGGTCGGTCGTCGCTGTCGGTCGTCTTGTTCACCAAGGAGGAATGTCTGCAATCATATGGAGCTAGTGCCGGATCTTGGAAAGATAACCATACTTGGTGCTGCTAGAAGTCCGCGACTTTCGCATGCTATCAGGTACTTCGTCGTAGTCGCGATTGGACTGATCGTCGAAACTGAACGCAAGGCTGAAAAAATGATGACTTCGGAGTCCATATGGGCCGAAATAGCATGCAATTTTGCTTTTCTAGAACCGTCATACTCTCTTTGGGACAATCAGAATGATGACGGGTTCAGCTATGCCTAGCTTTATCACTGGGTCTGTGTAATGAGTATCTGAGCTTGGAAATGGAGGGCCCAATTTAGCTAACTTTGAAGAGATTACACAACGACGGAAGATTCTTCTACGTGTTTCCATCCCTGGCTCACGAACGTGAGGCGTGCCCTCCCGGTGGCAAGCCGCTTAGCACAAGTATCCAGGACTGACCTACTAGCGACTGGATAAACTTGATAGACAATTACTAAAATTAGCACTGGTTCGAAGAAATGGGAAAAATCCTACCTGCGTCAAATGTGATCGCAAATAACTAAGCTGAAGAGCTATGTTGCTGACTGCGCAGGCATATGCTAGAAAGTCAAGTATCGGATAGGATATTCCTACGATCTTAGCACTGACAAGTCGACCTCTGAAACGTTCAACAGGGCCGGGGTTAGGCACTCACAACCCACCCTCTCGAAACATGTTTTAGGCTTACGATTCCCAAGCGTCAGCGCTAAGGAATGGTCTGAGCCAAAGTCTAAGTGTGCATAGCACAGGAACAATCCCGCAAGGCGGATACGCTGGTAGGCTCATGGACTGTGGGCTTGTGGATGAACATAGGACGGAAGATACGTACTCGGAGCTGAGGTTGTACGCGTTAGTGCTCAGGTCGAGCGCCCGCAGTGCTGACTCGTTCAGGGCGTCCTCGTCCGGCGGCAGGGGCAGGCCGTTGTGGCGACGCTTGGCCTCCTTGAGCAGGTCGATGAGGAGTTGCGCGAACTCGCGGCTGTCGTACTTGGCGAGCTTCTGACGCATCTGGTTCCGCGTGGCGGAGAGCTTCTTGTTGGGCTAGAGAATCGAGTTGTTACAGTGTCAAGGAAGGAAGGACTACCGGTAGGAAGACGGCGACGTGTTGGTGCATGCCGAGGTAGGGCTGAGTGGCGCTCCATTGGGCGGCTACCTCGCGACGGTCCACCTAAAATGAGATGGTTACTCGACGTTATGCCTACAGGATACGGGCCCATGGTTTTCAGGCGGATTCGAGGTCGTTGAACATAAGCGATGCTCAGTTCAGTTGACCTAGAAAAAACCGCAATGACGCTCGCCCGATCTCAGAAGGATTTTTGCCGGACATAAACGTGCTTTCCCATATGGCTGGTTTAAAGCCTGGTTATGACATGTTCACATGCCAGCACTCCCGTCTGTTATGCGTGCACATTGAAGCCGTCTGTCCTTGTATGACGCGTGACCGCTTGTCTAGCCAGTACGCTGTCATTTTCACGACACAAACTTAGGAATTCCCGGAAACCATTCTGAAATTCATGTAGCTTGCATGCGTCTGCATGCAGTACCGCTAAGTACGCATGATGCGCTACCGCTCGGTACGCACGACTGCACCCGTACATGTCCAAGGCATGCATGCTACAGTGCATGTCTCTCCCCATCCTACTCGAACTTGAATGTGGCATTTAGCACTCTATCCCGTACCTCGTCGTAGACGTCCTGCATAAGTCGCTCCAGCACGACGCCAGAGCTCTGCTGGAGATAGCGGCGGAACGGCTTCAGCGCTTCATTCCCCTGGCCGACAAGGTCCGGCACGAGGAAATGCTGGTTGCGAGCATGGTCCGGCTTGCGGCCGCATAGGAAGAGCGAGAAATGGTCGGTCATCTCGAACTCCAACTCATCCAGTCGGTCTGCGAGTTCGTTCTAAACGTGCGCATGAAAGTAAATGAAGCCACTTAAGGTGAGGTCGATAAAGTTATTTCACACACAAAATACGAAACACCATGGCAATAAATGAGTCAAAATGGCTTAACTAACAATATTAATTTTTGACAATAAAAGCGAAAATAATATAAAACTAATTGTTTTAAAAGTGAAGATGCTGATTTTTTCCAAGAAGGAAAAATAAATAAAGAAGTAAAAAAAATAAATTACGCAGAAATGTTTAATTTCTTAATCAACCCATTTTTATTTTCGCTTAAAAATATAAAATGAAGTAAAAGTTTAAAATGCAATCATTGTAAAAAATAAAAATCCAAAAATCTCAATTTCTAGTTTCTACCTACGTAGGTCATGTCTTACATGGTTCTCGAGTCGTGCCACCGCTGCCGGCGTGTGCCCTGCAGCGTTCCTCTGGGCCGCGTCGGCTCCATAGACCCAAAGCAGCTCCACTTGCAGTTGCTGGTTCTCCTTTGCAGCGACGTGCAGCGGCGTGTTGCCCTTCTCTGGGTCGGCGTAGGTCGGATCCGCGCCGAGAGCGAGGAATCTGAAGGAGGAACGTATACCAGAGTGTCGGTAGCCACGAGGGTCGAAGCATATTATCTGCGAGAATGTGTCTAAGTCCATATGCTCTAAGCTAGTCAGTTTGCCCTCCATGCTTTTCCTACACATCTGCCTTTGCGGTTATCGGATTTAGTAGACTTCGACTTGGGACCCCCGTGCCGGCCTCCGTGCCGTGCTGAACATCGCGTGCTGTGCTCAGTGCCGTGCTGAGCCAAAAATGCCGTGCCGTTTACACCAAAAAAGGAACGGAAAAGCACGGCGAAAACGGCATTTAAAACGCGTTCACACAGTCTTCCTGGTCTTGATGCGTATTTTACGCTACTTCATGTAAGCAACATTTCAGCAATTGCTAGCACGTCCCTCACACTCAGTCAGTATCCATTCCGCTGTGTGCAAGTGATCCCTGCTTTGTGCTGTCTTCCCGCGTGCTCACCTTCCGGTCTCGTGGTTTCCTCGCCCAGACGCTGGGCCAACTTGTGCTCTTGCCGCTCGTGTGCGTAATACCGATTAGCCGGTTAACTGGGACACTGAGTAATTATAAGATTTTCCCTTCCGATCCGCTCTTTTTCTTTCTTACCACGGGCACTCATGCGCACAGTTTTCACTTGCTTAGCACGGGATACTTACGTCAACACTACAAAGCGGAGCTGGTACTGCCCGGCACACGGTAATGAGCTTCTTTTCGCATATTATCCATGGAAAACAAAGTTGTTTTTCACTGACACGCGTACAAAAGTGTCTTTTTGTATTATGTGTGCCTCGATAACGATAATATTTGTGTCGGTTAACGTCCGGAAGGCCAAGGACTTGGCCGAGAAAGTTGACTAATTAGGGCCCCGATTCGCGTTCGGAGAGTTTGTCGCGGTCATTCACGCTTGGGTGGACGTGCGTCAACAGATACCAGCCCAGTTTCGGTGAATGTAACAAGTCGGAAAGCCACGCCAACGGCACAAGATCACGCGTACGTCATCGGTACGTAATGGCAGCATGATGGCCGATCCCTAGTTTCCACATCGGTACCGTACCGGTCATCGTTCCGAGCTGCTCAGCACAACGGTACACGCGGAGCACTCTTGCCAAGCACAGATTCCTATTTAGGGGCACGAGGTCGAGCGTACCCGAAACTTATCCTAATTAAAAATAGCCAAAGCTTTAGGCATTACAAAGCTAAAGGAATAGCTGATCATTTATCGCGCGTCTTAAAAAGACGACAACTCGCAGCATTTTGGCTGATAGCTATTTATATGCCTACACGTGTAGCGTACACCTGTTTAGCTTTTCAGACCATTTCTGTATGCTAGTGCTGTACCTGAGTGTCGTTTCTACGTGTGAGGTCCTCACGCAGGACCATAGCTGTCGGTTGAGGTCCTCCAGCGTGAGCTGCTCGTCCTTGCTCGGTCGAATCGCGTACGCCGTCTGCTCGTACTTAGCCGTGATGAAGCGCTCCTTCTTCGGAATCACGGGGTCGCTAAAGGAGCAGCCTTAAACTCATTCCTGGCGTTAGCACGTACTTAGAATTGGGCTTCTTCCGAGTCTTTCCGGTCTGCTGTGGGTCGAGTAGTGCGTGTTCCCAGATGTTGTTCGCGCCGCTTCGGCATAGCGTCTCGACGAGAGCCAGTTGGTTAGCGTGCCATACGCCCTTCGCCAGCGAGCGGACTTGGCTGATGTGGCGGCCTAAAATGTGTAACGTTTAAACCGGTAAAGAGTGGATATAACTGGTGAGGATTTGCGCCAGAGTAGGCAGAACGTAATGGATCGTCGGTACCTTTGATGAATCGAACGGAACACAGTACATTTCAGCCCATAGCCGGACCTAAAGGTCGGCAAACCCCAACTGTACCGTACTGACCCACCCGTACGTACAGCCGTACCGATAGTACGCATCACGGTACGGTACGGGCCGTAATACGGTACGGTTACCGACCCTTAGTCGGACCTTTTCGACATTGTATCCTGACGATACTCAGACAGAAGAGCTAATGCCTTTCTGGGCGAGGCTCTCAAGGAGAAGCGTCTTGTTGTCGGGAACATTTCCCCCAAAATCAGCTGCTTTATAGGGGCACTTATCGCTGAATATCAGAAAATATTCAGCAGGAATGTCTGCCCTTTATGAGAATCACTTTTGGCACTTTCATTAAATTGGAAGGTAATTCCACGACCAAAAATGTTCAGTAAACTTACCCAGATTTCTGTGCACGTAGCAGCACTCGGAGCATATCATTACGCCGCGGTTTATCGACGCCCATTGCGGATCCAGCGCGCCACAGTCCGCGCACATAAACGCTTGCGGTTCTTCTTCTAAATTAGCTTAGTATAGGAAGCATAAAAGTCACTAAATTACTCACCAGTATGCGTCATTATCGCGGCCGTTTGTAACACTGAAGTTTTGTGGAAGTGACGCGGAAAAGTGGACGCTTCGCGGACGAGTCGCCAAGACGGATGACCCACGCAGTTGTTCGGATCGCGTCGAGGTCACCGCACGCTGGGAAGCGCAGAGGACTCCTCAAAGCACGCGTTCACTGAGCTGAGAACTGCGAATAATAAGCGTCATTTGCTAATGTGAAAAGGTGAATTCCAAAGATAAACGTGCAGAAAGTGTGGCTCCAGGTTACTGAGTTTTGCTGCGGGTTTTGCAAAAATCGAGGCTGCATTGGCTTGACATAAACTTACCGAATAATGAGCATAACACTACGCTATGGACGGGAGAAAACCTAATGACTAAACTATCAGACACTGGTCATATCACTAAATATCTTTGAGGAAATCTTTGAGTGTGCTACATCGGTGAATTCCATTTGACGCTAGACCGTACAGCCTAGAAACAATCATAGCGGATTATGCCGGTTAATGCTTAATAGACGGCACTGATAAATTATTCCGCGAGTTAATCGTTGGTCAGCAGGAGTATCCCATGCAGACTTTGAATTGCTGGTTTGGTGACGTAGCATCTTAGCCGTTAGTGTCAAGACCAACAACATGTCCTTCTTGACGTAACGCATTCATCAAGGCTATGTTTGCTTTTTTCGACACTGCCGGACATTCGGTGCTTTTTGGCTATGATATACGGTTTTACAATTCCGCCGAAAACCGAAAATTTCCTAAGTTCTGTGGGTTTCATGAAAAACAATGCACCGCCTGTAGGGAAAGCAGACGTGCCCGCGCTAGACGATCCAACCTGCCGAAAATGACGTGAAGTGCTTTTCCTGCTTTCGGTTCAACATAGATTCGGCCTCCGTCAACTCAGGTCTTAAGATTCTCTTCAAACTACGCAGCTTCTATGCGTTTGTGGAATTTCGAATTTGCTTCTTTTGTTGCTTACGGTTTCGGAAACGGATGGAATATCACAGTTCTACACTTCTGCCTCTTCCACAGCTGTAGAGTGTACGCTGCGGAGTGACCTGTGCTCAGTTCGTTCGACGGACACGCACGTGTCTGGCCTCGATCTCTAAGGTCACGCCGGGTACTTGAAGCAGAATTAAGAGAATTCCCAAGCATTCTCTTCTCGAAGCTCCTTCTGTCTCCATCTTTCTTCGAATGCCGAAGAATGTCGTCTGGTCGCCGCCAGACGCTCTCGATCACTGACTTATGAACCTTTGCGCGATCGTAGCCACCGCTTACGCAGGTCCTCCCGTAGGCTCTAGCATGTCTCAACTTAGCGCTTGTTCTGAGAGAATCCTCCGGTGAAGCGTAAAGTTGTATTTATTCTCTCGTGAATCGTACGCGACGTGTTCCACGCTGATTGGCCGACGGATTCGTAGCGGCCTCGTCGACTCGAAATTGGATCTTCGAGCATCGGCGTCTGCTCAGCGACAGTGAGGTCTGCTATCATTTTTGGGCGACTGCGTTTTTGTTGTCTCAACAAGTGGATTGTACGAGACCAGTGGGATTAAATGCGTTAGTAAGCTTCCGAGAATACTCCGCACGGACATCGACATTCAGACTGTTTGGGGCGCACGAGAAGAGAAGAAATAAAACAAACAAGGTTTGTGGTAAAGATCGGCAGCGGTAGTGCGGCGCGTACCGTACTGGTCCGGTACGGATGGACCATTCCTGTACTACGTTATGGCTCGGTTTTCTCGAAATTTCGCATTAGTACGGCCTGTACCGCGTGGAATTACCGCCTGTACCTTACGAGTACGGTACGGAAGTGTCAGTAAGTGCTAGCGGCTGCCGACCTCTTCATTTGGTACATTGTCTCGGCCGACGTGAAAAGAAGCGTGATCGTCGTCGTTGGCATGGAACCAGGTATAATGACGTCTATCGGAAAATTCCTACTATTAAGGTCCGCCTGATATTTAGGCAGCCCTTCAAACCCCTTCTGAAAAATGGTAGTGGGGGGGAGGGTCAGAACGGAACGGGGACCTCTCACAAGCTCTGAATGAATAACGAGGCCTCCGTAAAAATGCCGTAACTCCCGCCGGAGCACTAAATTTGCATGCGAGGAGCGGTTGCTTCACGGTGAGCACCCAACTACGTCTGACCGTACCCCGCAACCACCGTCTAGCACGGAGTACCTCCCGAGGGTGATGGACATTGTGTATTTATACGTGAGGACCTCATCTGGGACTGCTTCTGAAGCTGCGACATTAGCATTGATATCAACGGCTTCGAGCAAATGAGCATCTACTGCTTCACTCTACTCATTTCATTCAGCTAAGTTGCCGACCGAGCACGTCGTGGGCATTGCAAGAGACACCTGAAGACACGGGCACGCGGGTCCGACTACATAATCGCGTGCACGATTTAGACACCTTCATGGCGGAAGTCGATATTTAGTCTCCGCTTGTTTCTGTGAGAGAGTGTATGGCAAAGGAAAAGCAACAGAAAACGCCGAAATGCCATCATTCCTGGACGTCAGTCAGGAGGCATTTTCAACGACTGCTGACGGATATCACCACGCAATGCGTATCGAATTTCGCTGAGACGAAGATAAATACCGACTTTGTTGACCTTATGAGGAGCTCGTTTTTCTCGCCATTTAAGCTGTATTCTGTTGTGGAAGTGCGCCTTAGCCCCACGGTCACTTTTAGCACGGTTTGTTCATGCTTCGGAAACTGAGAAATACCAGGGAATATAGCTTCGTAGTACATAGAAGCCGGTTAGGCAATGATGGTCCCTTGTTGTAGTCGATGACGCCACCTCAGAAGCCATTAATTCAGCCCTTTCGATGTGTTGTCTGCGCGAGACAATGGGCTGTAGTAAAGTCTTTACTAGTACTCTGTCTTCGCTAGTCTCTTCCGTCGACGGAAACGCGGCGTTATCGCGCATCCGATACCTATTTTTAGACGTCGTAGACGTCTAGGATAGAGGGGACAGGGCAGGACAATGTTCTATGCCATAATGAAGGCGGAAAATCTCCTGCGTTCCTTGCTCCATTTACCAGCCACGAAGTCCACCTATTCCAGCCGCTCTAGTTTGCAGTTGTGAGTTAGTGGACTAAACTCTAAACTCGTTGCAGTCAGTCTCATGCTAGGGGTAGTCGCGACACCCCCCGTACGTACTCACCGTACTGACCCCCCCCCCCCCCGTAACGTACTCCGTACCGTAGAATACGGTACGGAATACGGTACGGTACGGAAAACGGTACGGCCGACTACCCCTATCTCATGCTAGCGACGCGGGCAATACGTAGTAAAGGTCGGCACTCACCACCCGTACCGTACTAAGACCACCCGTGCCGTCCAGCCGTACTGCATTACGGTCATTTCAGGACGGTACGGGCCGTAATACAGTACGGCACGGCCGTAATACGGTCCGTCCTCGTTAAAAATACCAGAAAATCTGAGAGCCGGACCGTACTGCCGTACCAGACCTGCACTCCGTACCGTACGCCGTATCGTACTGACCCCTCACGTACTTACATCCGGACCGTAATACGGCTTGTACGGTACGGCCGTACACACAGTTGCCGATCTCTAGTAGGTACTACTCTTAATCACCTGAGCACTGCAAAACGTCCACGTGACCCCGCTGACATCGTACCGCTTGGTACGTGGACATGCATTTTGCTTGCAGCTAACGATTTCCTTTCCACCGCTAGCCATTATCGGATTAGTTAATTCCGAATAATTGCGCGTGAATGACTCTCTGTCATGTGAGCGACGAACAATGGGGGAGCGGAAGAAGCATGGGACCAGCAGTGATTATAACCACTACAATGTGATCCGCTTCGGAGAATTCCGTTACGACGCGCTTGTCAGCGCTGAGCACAAAGCAGTGCACTTTGACCCGTGTCGGAATTGAGGGTCTCGATGCGGTGAGCTACCTCTACTCTTTGGTGTTCGTTTGGGCCTAGCTTTAGCAGGAATAGTAAGTAAGTCACATATTCACCATACGAATTCCTTTTTACCCCCAGGTACTTAGTTGTACTTAAAAGGCTTTCATAACCGCATCCACGGTTTCGGAGAAGCCTTCAGCCCTACAGTCACTCCGACCCCTATTCAGTACGGGCTTTACGTATTGAGGAGATTCATGTAGCACCGAAATACCTGTGTAAGGCGGTCCAAAAATCGGAACAGTCTGCGTTCTGGAGCAACAGAATTCCTGGTCTCTGATGTCAATCTTGTCTGGCAGTAGACCTTAGGCTTTCATCGCAGGTACCGGACTAAGGTTTTTTAGAACACACATGCACATTTGAGCTTCTCACTGCAATGGCTGGCAACCCACTTAAAGCACGACTAGACTCGAAACTCTGGTTCTACATCCGTAATGCCGTCGAAGGCATCGCTCGCTGGGTGCTGAACAGGGCTGGTCGGGTAACGGTACTGATCGCGGTTTTGAAATTTCGTCAATACCGGTCCCGTTATCGGTCCGGGTGATCAAAAAAACGTTTCCGTCAGCCCTGGTGCTGAACTGCGTAAGTAACACGGTTTATCGCGGTCAGTCTTCTGTTGAGAAATATCTGTGCAAACGGAGCCGAATGATTACTCTCGACTTGTACTTGCAATGCGATCACGACTACCTAATACGGAAGGTGCTAGGGAATATTAGCAGAAGCTGATTTACTCGCGTAATTACGTTGCACTATGCTATGGCGAGTGCGATAATTTCGCAAAAACGCTGGAACAAAGCCTTACTTTCGCAGGACGTTTCCTATGCTGTACGCTTTAGCTTGTATGATTTTAGCGGCAAAATTATGTGACCAAAATCGTACGCCATCTCATGTAGACTAAGACGGCTTTGTCCGCTACCGTTCCCCGTTATTCCGCCACTTTTTGATTCACACTTTGTGGCGCATTTTTATCTGCAGTTTGCCACGTCCGAAAGTGTCTTGCACAGCCTTGCATTGACGTCAAAATGCGCTTCTCTGGTGCTAATATGATTTAGCATGAATGACCACTAAAAAGCGGCCGCCGTTCTCCAGACGAGAAGATGCACGTCATTCCTTCCACTTCGACAACGACGATTAAAAGGACACCGTTTCCTTTGGGCTGAGATCGGTTAAATGTCGCGCGGAATGCGGGGAATGGGAAACAAAGTCTGTTCCAATAACCAAGTCTTCGTTTTTCTAAACTTCCGTACAGAGACAGAGGGCGACACTTTCAGACCGTTGCTCAAAATCTGGAACTGGAACCCGTTCCGTGCTGTGCTCTATTCCGTACCGTTAAAACGGACAATCAAATCGCAATGAAAATGAAACGTACCGTTCCGTGTGCCATTCCATTGTGTTTTGCCGTTTTTATTGCCTGAACGAAGCGAAAATAGGAATGAGAGTCAGCGCCACTTTTACTGATCCTTATCATTTTAGGCCATCCGTAAGTGACTTATAACTGCATAAAATAAAGCGCAAGAACTGTTCAAAAGTGGAGCCTAGGAAGATTTTTTTCGATATATTTCGAGTTTTCCGTCAGTTTGGCCAAAAACCGCTAACTTCGCGAGAGCTCGGCTCCACCGCCGACACTGGCTTCAGCATCTCAGCCTCCATCGCTGTGTGCATCTTTTCCATGTGCGTCTTTCCTATAAAGTGGCGCCGTTTTAAAGTGTGCGTATGCTCTGGATCTACGGTTCCGTATGTTCTAGAACTTCGACGTGCTCAAAAAGTTTCCTAGCTCTACGGGAAAGTCTTTGCTATATATGTGGGTGGACAGAGGATGCAGGTCGTCGACGACTTTCTAGCCGTTGGCATAGAGTTGTAGGCATAGGCGCGAAACGTATCGCTTCTGGAGCCTCATTAGCGTTTCCTTATGCGTCTCTTCGGATAAAGTGGCGTCGTGGAAAGTGTATCGTAGCGAGCCAAAACGTACGGCACGTCAACGGTTTTATGGTTTTTAGCTTTCCATCCGCCTCATGATCTGCACGAGTCTTGTTAGTCAGCATTCCATTGTGTGCACCGGAAAGCTAACAGTAGAGGCCTCTCAAAGTATAGAGGGCATGACGGAACAGGAAGGAGGAGAGAATAGGGTATATCTACTGTTTATGCCTTCTAACAATTGATGCCTTTCTTAGCTTTCCGATTCGGAAGGCTTAGACGCATTCTGTATTGAGCGGAGTACGCGGAATACCTGAACAGGCAATGCCTGCTCGGGCACAGGCCGGTACGGGCCATTCGAAGCCGGCCAATGTCGTCAAACAAAGGCTATTGTTGATCTAGAAAAGGCATACGCAGTCGATCAGAAGAGGTCCTCCAGCAGAAAAAGATTTAACATTAGAAGTAGAAATCGGGGCTGACCCCCCCCCCCCCCGTAGCGTACCCGTACCCGTATTATACGGGGTACGGCCCGTAATACGGTACGGGTCCCGATCTCTAATTAGTAGCGAAGCGAAAATGTTCTTTCCCTTGCCAAAAATTCATTGATGCACTCGATCAGAACAAAAAAATCTTTTACTTGCTTTTGCTAATTTTATTTACTAATATCTCTACTTAACGGAATACGTTTACGTTGACGAAAAGTTCATCTTGGGCATTCTCCAGTCCCAGCAGGAGGGGTGCTATCTTGCATTCAGGTCAGCTCAACCTTCGCCCTTCAAAACCAGCGTTATAACGGCTGACGATTTCCTCTCTTTTGAGAGACCACGTTCCTGTTTGAGTCTGAGAATACATCACCAGTATAAAACGCACATGTTTGTGAATTAGACTGGCGAGTAGGGCTGCCGCTTATGGTCTCGTCATCGACAATTACGCCTAGTATGTGTTTCGTTCACTCCAGTTCGTACCCGCTCACCTGTCTGCTTGCGGTGGCTTATCCATCCGGTCCACTGTACCTTCATCTCTGGCGCGTTACGCAATTCCGCTTCCGTACCGCCGCGCGCCGCAGAGACGCGTCGTGCAAGCGCGCATAAGTGGCAACGGATGCGGCTGACCTTTTCCCGCGGACACAGTGGGCAGCGCTGACTTTTGTCAGTGTGGGAATTTCGAAAGCTTATCGGTTTCTTGCATCTGCCGGCTGCACTCTGGACACTTAACGACAAACCCCGGCGAGTCCGAAGTGGCGTCATTTGTCGCGAAAGTTATGCACGTTCCGATGGGTGTCCACGGCGGTCGGGTTTCGAAACGTTTCGAGTGCACGCAGACGCTGCCTTGGATTACCCGTTTTCAAACATTTTTCCCTTGGTGCGCTCTGAATTTGACGCTGATCTATGAGTTCATTACTTATGCTCATAGCGCTGATGTCAATAACTATCAGGGCTGTTTTTGGGGTCCGCGGTAATTCTCCCAAAGCCGCTCAAATTATGTGACCAATGGGCACAAGCCATTTGTCGAACTTTAAATATCGTCCTTAAAGGGTGGACTTATTCTCAAAAACTAAAAGCATTAGCTCACTCGCAACCTTCGGCGGGGACCTGCCCTTTGGGGCCCAGCCCTCAACTTGATGCCCACCGGCCCGGTCAAGATCCCGGGGCCAGTATGTGGCTTCTGTTTTTTATTATCGTCCTAAATTCACGCAAATGAGAGGCATTTAATCATTTAATCATTCGCATTCATAACCCGACTGGGTAAAAAAGTGTCCGTAAAACCGTGAGGTATAAAAATAAGAATAAGTGTGGAAATATTTACCAACCTTGGTGATCTGAAAACATTTGTGCCGGTGCCAAAGGCCGGACACGGCCGTCATACCGTCGGCTTGGTCCTGCCCTCGGGGCCATCGGCTCCGGCTAGGCTTCCCCCCGGTTTTAAGCTTCCTAGCGGTGAGCGACCACCACCGTGCTCGTGTCCTTTCTGCTACGCTGTGGTAGAGGTTATTGCAGCCGTACACGACGCCACGCTGAAAAAATTCGTCTAGGTCCACAGAACAGGCCCAGTTCAGGGCCACCAAATTTTCACGTATAGTCTAAGCTCGTGTACTGTACCTCCTTCGCAATGGCATCACCCGTAAATTTATGCATCGTCATCGTGCTTAAACTGAGTGCGGATGCGTAGCCCGGGCGACGCGCCCAAACATCCCCGCCGTCCCACGAGTGCTTTATGATCCGCGAAATGCGGACGCCCTCCGTTTGACCTTTCCGCCTCCGCTTGGCCCTCCCGGTCAGCGTCGGGCATGCCAAGCGGGCCAAATTCCGCGGAATTCGATGATGAAAGTTTAATAATGTGGCGGAGGAAGTGCTTTTTATAGGGCCGCGATTTGGCTTACGTAGAGCGTTTCCTCATAGAAGCGCGTGGTTGCCTGGGTGCACGTGTATTCGGTGTCTTACATGTGTTTCAGCACGTCTACTGTCCTTTTTACGTAACAGATTCTGCGAATCCGAACGGTTCTCTGAAGTCTGTGCAGCGAAACTTACCACCGCGACATTCGTGGTCTAACTAAGTTAGCGGGTTGCTTAACGAGTAGAATGGGGTCGACTACGATTTGAGCGAGCGAGCTGGTGGCTAAGGCCTTGAGAGGACTTCGACGCGTGTACGAAGTTCATTCACTTAAACACTAGGCGTCCGAAAAGTACGGGCAGTGCGATCGACTGTTACGTTATGGCTCAAATATTTACCGAGGAGTTTAGTCTTCATGCGTTTGTGCTCAATGGGGCTTAGTGACTCGCGCAAAAACGTAGAGCTAAGACCAAGCGAAAAGGTCGAATTTCTGACGACGTTCAATGAATTCCATCTTCATTAACCGCATAACTGACGCGTCAATGCGCGCCCAGCTGCACACATGCGCAGCAAACCTTCGAATCACACGTGAAGTTTAAGTCCATTTGGACGTCAAGTCGTGGTTTATTCGTTGCTGGGCAAGTAAACGATAGTGGGGTCAGGTGCATGTAATTGAGACCATTGCTATACTTTCTAGAGTAATCTATCTTGCTCCTTCACACAAACAAGAACGAAAATATGTCGTTTTTAGACGACCAAAAGCGCCCCTTATTTTAGGGAGTAATTTGCTACATAAGGGGTAATGAAGAAGGTCACGTGAGTATCGACCGAACGCGACAGGGTTCCTCTGGTGGGTACCTATAGCTTTTTGCATCAGAAAGCCAATGCGTTTTTAACGTCCGAAAGAAAGGTGGCCTTGAATTCATAGGATATCTAGAGCACTTTCCCCTAATGTCCTACATCACTAAAAGGAGCAGCAGCAGCTTCCTTCGTCTTTGCTTAATGTCGGTTCATACATCGCGGATCACTTTCGTGCCACACTAATGAGATCTCGCGCAAGTCCTCGTCGCTTTCTTTATTACTTATTCCGACGAAGGACATTACTAAATATACGCGACTCATGCCAGGTGAACCTATTTTGCGGCGGTTGCGCAAGCACTGAATAATGACTTTTGGCCTCATGAAGAATTCCTACGGCACACTTCGTTGACAGTGATCATGGAGTCCAAGGGGCGGTTCTTCTCCACTCAAAGACTACACAAACTTACCGGAACTACCAACCCTACGTACTCCCTTCCGTACTGACCAGCCCGTACTGTACTCCGTTTCGTGCTGGCCCACCCCGTGTCACACTCCGTTTCTTACTGACCCACATTGTACCGTTTTTCGATCTGTAGAGTACGGCACGGAAGACGGAAAGGCGAGAACACGACCGTTTTCCGTGCCGGTATCCGCTAAAACGGCACGGAACGGCGTCAGTTTTCGAGCCCTGCTTTACTCCTTGGCGCGCACCAGTACCGAACGGAATACAGCCTCGTTCTAACCCCTGCCGTGCCATGTTCCGTGTGGCAGGGAATAAAAACGAAAAACCCGGAAAACGGAAAGTAGTATGGAACGAAAAGCGGTACGTACTGCCCAAGTCTAAACTACTATCCTTTCGCAGCGTAAAATTCTCGTGTCCCACCTTAGGCCGGGTATACAATTGGCAACAGTTAGTCTAAACTTTAGGCCACAGTATTTTACGGAATCATTCCCCTCTCGAATAGTACCCTCACAAATTTTCCCTACCCGTTAGGGTACATGAACATCTACGCTAACGTCCATTTGACAGTTAGGTATACTTGCCTTTGGCCGCGCTACTACCTTACCATCGGCCCGCGTTCCGCATACGCGTGAAGCAGGAAGTTTTGTCGCTTTGTGCCGTTCCACCCCTCGCCTTGTGAGTTTGCATAACATCTTGCGCAATGCTTACGATACATTCCGTCCGCTTCCGGCCGCATCTCCGACTTAAGGCATTACTATGCTTATTAGGAGAATGCTCTAGTTGGGCGTATGCCGTGACGCAGGTGCCCTGGCTCTAGTGTCTAATCAAGCATGACTTTTTGGGGACATTTTGTACGCGCTTGGCGAGGCCCCTCCCATCTCGAGATCGCCTGGACCGCATGCGTGCCGAAAAAAAGTTCGTTAGTCTTGCGTCGAAGACGCTATGCCTCCGCGGAGCGACGCCTTCGAAGACGCATCGAGAAAGGTGGACGTTCCCCTCAAGAAAGTGGACAGTTTTAGGTAATCTCCCCAAGAAGGCGCACCGTAGGCTCTCTGGACTCTCGCAGACGCGCGCGCCTGCAAATCTCGTCTCTCCGAAACGGCTCGCTAACTGCGTCAGCGGGCCCTAATTAGCCGTCGAGGGGTGACACCTGCGGCGCTTCACTTTCCGGCTGACAGCGCATCCGATCTCAACGCGGCCGGAACTGGGCGGCGCCGGGTAACGGCCAGTGGACTCGGCGCTAGCGGCAGTGGGGCGGAGTGCGCTTCACTCATTTGGAGGCGACCGTCGGCACTAGACTGGTCATATTAAAGCGGACCGTTCACACGGCTCGAGCTTAATCCTTCGTCGTGCCGCGTTACCGCGGATTACCCGCCGGCGTACCTACCTCGACGGCGAGCTTCACCTTTGCGAGTGTGCCGCGCATAGAAAATTGGTCGAAATTGCCAAATTACCCGTGCCCTCTGACGCATTTCCGGTGCGGCGCGCCGCAGGTGTGCGAAGCGCTGCGTGGGCCATGAAGGCCAAGCTCTTTCGCAACGGTTATTCCCATTGTTCTTCGCGCTTATTTCCCTTTCCCAGTGGGGAATCCTTGACTTGACGCAGACAGATTATCGACGTTTAGGTGACGTCAACTTGGACCACAAGCACTAACACACAGAGATGTCGAGAATACATTCGATCGGCGTGCTAGCTGCGATTTTCGCCGCCTACTGCACCATCACGGAGGCGCTCACCTGCTACGAGAGTGGGAAGGACGTAAGTATTCGTGTTTGCTTGTTTAATGCTCAGCTTAAACCGTTAGAGAAAGACATTGCGTGTCTTTTGGAATAGGGCCACCAGAAATGTCGCTATGAATATGCCTAAATGGAGCCCTGCTGTTCATCTTATTTCCTAAATGTTCAGTGCTTAACGCTTTAAATGATGCCCTTTTCCCAAGCTTAGGCTTAGGCCTAAATGGTCTTTGTCAACGCGAAGCCCAAGTTGCAACTTTTGTTCTGCCCCAAACCTGAAATGTCAGCAGCATTCAACAAGCTTAAGCAACCCTAAAGACCAGTCTGCTAGGCCGTCTTCAGCCTAAACGTTCTACAAAGATTGTGACTAAGCGCTTGTATCCGTCGCAAATTTTCCGAATGTCATGAGGGAACTCGTCAACGAAACAATTCTTAAACTTTTCACACATTAACTCGTCATCTCCTTCAGGGCAAAGTTCCAAAATAGCATTGGCTGCGTCCGAAATTGTTAATTCTCTCTCGCTCCATTGCGGGCGTGAACCCACGCGACCTCTTCCTGCTTGCATAGAGCCCGCGGCTCCTTAAGCGTTCGTCATTTCCTGCCCGCCCGGCGTGTGCATCAAGTTATTTGCGGCCACTTGAAGTCATCATAAGTCGTCGCCGACGCGCGGCAGGAGATGCACGCCGCTTTGATTAAACGCGAAAAGTCATTACCCCACGGGAGGGCTTCCGGACCGCGCTAAATCAAGTCCACTGTTTCAAGCGGCGCTTTGACGCGAGTGCATTTCATTATGGAACGCGAACAGAAGCGAACACCGGACGCATGCGGTGCTAGTGCAAATGAAAGTGATCTCACTGGAAGACATATCTTAACGGATGATTAAGGAAGCGGATTAGCGCTGAATGCGCGCACAGAGGGATCACCTGGATCGGATTAGGGACCGGTAAGGGGTGACACGGAGTTCATCTTTCTGTCCCTACAAGCCGAAAAAGGAAATTGTCCTAGCGATAGAAATGGAACGGAAATGTACTGAGGGAACTTTTCTTTGCAATGAGGTTCATAGAAGTGAGTGACCACCACGTACCTTGTACCATAGGCGCTGTCAGCTAGAGACGCTATGGAACACATCGCGGAAGCGTACTATCTCAACAGTTGGTTGTGTACCGTTCCGAACATTTTCGGTACAAAAAAGCTGTGTCGTACCAACGGTACAGCGTTGGCAGAAGCATCTTGGAAACGGCACAAACGGTGCTGCAGGGTGACGCTATGTACGCATAGGTAGCTGCTGTGCATCGGGGCATGCCATCGATGCAGTGGCCAAAGTCGTATGGGATACTCGTCACGGATTGTGCCACTGTGCCGCAAAATGAACAGTCGTACCACATTTTTGGTTAGCGCATTAGTCGCCGAGTCGTACCACCCACGTACCAGTCGAACGGACCAGAAGAATGCTTTAGTACGAGCCCATTGTACCCGTGCCGTTTGTATACCTGCACTGCCTCCAGACTGCCGACATGATTCTTAGCCATAGCTGTCGCTCCGTCCTGCCTAGCCATTGTACCGGTACCCGTTTTCCATAAATCTTTAGTCATCCGTCGTCTTATCTTGCTTCCCTGGACGGCCTTTGTTTCCTCACTCTTTCGCTATAGAGCAGCAAAAAGCCCGCCAAATGTCCGCCTTTGCCGATTGATGCGTCACGTGCCGCCGCGCCGAATGACGAGCTCATAAAAGCGGGCCTGGCCGCAAGAGAGAGGGAGAGTGCAAGGCCGTAAAGTGATGTGTTGCAACATGCTGTTAAGCGCTCAATTAATCCCCGGGGAGGACCCGTTGGAATTTGGCCAACGACCACCGAAATCCGGATGGGTGGACATTCCGACAACCGGCGGGAGAAGCGGCGGGAAACAGCGGGAAAGCCGGGAACATTCCACAAATGTTTCGAGGGCTACCGAAAATAGCGACCGATAGATTATCTTAGTGGATGGAAGCTAAAAATCAACGTATTTTCCGAGAACAACTGCAATTTCATGTCAACTAAATTTTATTAAAATAAATTTCAGGGCGAGCTCCACATGGTCTCGCACAAGGAGTGGACCTACTGCGCCCTTGTGCCGTCGCTCCATGATGGCCAGGGTTCCGGCAAGGCATTCGGCCTCGGGCCGGACAACGACTTCACGGAGTCCTACGATCACGCATTCGCCATGTCGAACACCATCAACAAGATCCTCACCGTGTGCGTTTACGAGGTAAGCAGCAAGCTTGGACCTGAGCAAAAATACAAATTTTTTACTGGAAAATGTGCTCCGAAAATTTAAGGAAAACAAGGTTCGAATAATAATAAGGGGATATGGTATTGCTGTATTTTTCTGCAATAAACAATAGCGAATTAAAATATTAAAAACAGTATCCAAATAAATTAATTCTGACGTTTAACTTTAAGAATTCCCAATTTTATTTTTCAAAGACATCGTCTTCTCCTAGAATTCGTTCCGAGAACCTGTACCAAGTCGTTAACTCTCGCGTTTCAGAAGTACGACTTCGCGATGTTGAACCCGAAGGGTGGCCCCGAGGCGGAGTTCATGTTCCGCTGCGTGTGCAACTACGACCTGTGCAACTCGCGCACCACCTTCAACGCGTACCTGTCGAACATGAAGCTCGAGTCCATGATCCGATGAGCTCCTTCTCTCCGCGTAGCGACGGATTCCGCCAAAAATCCCTCGGTTTCGCCGTCACCCTCAGTGTTAGCCCCCTTGTAAGCAGCCACCACCACCACCATTCCCCCGGTCGGGTTAGATTGCCGTCATCGTTGTGCTCCTCCTTGCTCCTCTCGTTGTGTGTATGCTCCTCCGCGCGCCGATCTCCTCCTCCTTCCCACAGCTCTAGTCTCAGCGTATCCGAGCGGTGCGTCCTCGCGACCCCGTCGTGAATGTGTCGTTCCCGGAAAGCCCCAAGTCGGTGATAAGTGTAACCTCCTTCTACTCCTCCTCCTCTCGCATGTGTAGTTGTATTAAAGACAAATGCTCTGCTCTGTGATTGTGTCCGCGACAGGCAATCATCAATCTCATGTTGTTAACATAATAAAGGACTTCCAATATTTCGATTCGATGATAGCTAAACAGTCTCACACAAGAGTCGATACCCTGTTTGTCGAATAACTCTAGGTCTGGGTAATGTTCAAATGTCATGTAGAGGGCCACTTGCTAGATCCTTATGCACTAAAGGGCTAGGGCTAGGTTCAAGCGGTAGACCAATCAATTTTACTTCGTGCAGCGGCTTCTTCATGCATTTTAGCGGACACAATATTCACTAACGTATTACATCACGGTACTATAGGGGCTAAACTTGACGAAATCACGTTTTCATTACGATGCTTAGAAAAGCATAGTGCAAGGAATTCTAAGTGCCAGACTGCTCGGTATTCCACACGAAGACTTCGAGCTCCTTCGTCGACTTCACATTCTCGAACACAAAGACCTTCACAACGGACGACTCGGTGGATGTGATACGTCCGTTATAGCTCCGTAACCACTCCTTGATGAACGCGCTGCGTGGTATCGGAACGTCAGTGTGCCGCGGCTCGCCAGATGAGTCGACGCAGCGGCGTAAAAGCGATGCTTTATGGAAACGAGCGTAAAGGAGCGACACTGATGGGACAATGTCCGTTCCACGCTCGGCCATCTCAAACATCTGCAGCGACGGTTGCACAAATTGAATGCGACTATATCTGCTATTATTTATACAGTATTCTTCCCCTAATTGTCCGACCCAACCTAATAGACCGGCCTCCCCAACTTCTCTTATAACCTGCTAGGTGTACGTAGACCTCTCTTCTAGACCCATATCTTATAGATAACAATAAAAAAGGACTTTTAAAGCAATGAGTGAGATGTATGCATGAGAAACATACATTGAAAACGAAAATTGGGGCTTCGAGAAATAGACCGGCCAGCCTGACAATAAGGGAAATACGGTATGAGCAATGCTCATTCATACCTTTTGTCAAATTTGTCAATCCACGGATAAGGATCATCGGTAGTTCGTATGGCGCAAGTTTCGACGACATCGAGACCGAAAGTCCCTGGAAGATGCACTCCGGGGCGGGACGGCCGTAGATAAATGTCTCCTCACAAATTATTGGGTACTGCCTCCTCCCGCCCGATTGGCGGCAGGAGGCAGTGCATTATCCCCCTCCCCCAGGGGAGGGGGACTTGTTTGCTTCGTATGGGAGGGGGAGCAGTGTTAATTCATGAAAAATGTTTGTTCTGAATGCACTTTTACACTGTGCAGCGTAAAAGCCAACCCCCGAAGGGCAGCTATTCCTCAAAAGAGATGAACCAGAAATAAGTTTATTGACACATGTTCTTTCTTATTTGCAAGCCTACTTACGTTCATCGTTGCTCACCTCGTATACCACGTGCTTAACGTTGCCAACCTCATGTTGTAAGCAGTCGAATGACTTCCAAATATTACTGTCTGTGGTCAGAGAAATTGCGGCTATGACAAGTGCAGTCTCCAGAGCTCATCCATAGCGTGAATCGTACGATACCCTATGTATAGCAGGTATATCCTATACCCTATGGCAGTTACGCTCAGTTTTATACCTCAGTTTCATTGGGCTAGGAATTTTTTTATATTTTTCATTCGCTGCAGTGAAAACATTTACAAACAACAAAAGTACGCACAAGCTATGAATAAGGATGCTACATGTCGACGACTTGGAGTAGGAAGGCAGTCTGCACGTCATCGTCACCGTCACCGACGGTCCACACGTAGACTTCGAGCTTCTTTGATGCCTTCGCATTCTCGATGACAAAGAGCTCCGCCTTGGACTCGTTAAAAGTGGTTCCGTCGTAACGTTCCTTGATAAAAGCGCTGTCCGGTGTCGGAGCGTCGGTGCGACGCGGGTGTCCCAGCGGGTCGACGGCGTGGCTCAGAGGAGAATCCTGGTGAAGAAGCGTCACCGACCGGACGACCTTCGCTCCACGCTCAGCCATCTCGAACGCCTGTAACGACTAGTGTATGTGCCAGTAGAGGGGCCACTAGTCGTCATGCTGGAGCAATGCTCGGGCTTACCTCAACGAACCTGCGAATCCACGGACGAGGATCGNCGGACGCATGCGGTGCAAGTGAAAGTGATCTCATTGGAAGACGCGTCTTTGCGGATGATTAAGGAAGCGGATTAGCGTTGCATGCGCGCACAGAGGGATCACCTGGATCGGATTAGGGCATTTGGGACAGGTAAGAGTTGACACGGAATTAATCTTTTATGTCCCTCCAAGCCGAAAAAGGGAATTGTGTAAGTGATAAATATGGAACGGAAAAGTACTTAGGGAGGTATCTTTGCAATTGCGATCGCCACGAGCCTTGTATCCCATGTGCTCTAAGCCCGGGAAGCATTACAAAGACCTTACAACCCGAACATTTTGTTGAACGTTTGGCACAAACAGATGCGTCGTACCTGCTGTACAGCGTTGGCATAGAGTACCTTAGAAAGGTATTCAAAGATACTACGGGGTGACACCTACGTACGCGTCCAGAATTGACCTCTAGGTATAGTGACCAAAGTTGTAAATCAGCGTGAGTAGTAGGCGATACTTATCTCATGATTGTGTGCGCTGTACTACCGGGTGCACAGCGGTATCTAGGCCCATTGATAGCCGTACCTAGAGGCGCATAGGTACGGACGCTCATCCGAACGTACTAGAACAGTGGCACATTCACGAGCCCCTTTGGGCTAGTGCCGGCCTGCATGCATATGCTAACCGTGCTAATGCGCTATTGATCATAAATACAGCTCCTTCTTGTCTAGCACACTATAGGCTTTTGTGCTAAACTTTAGTCTCAGCCATCGCTCTGTTATGAATCACACTGAAAGTCCATTGTTTCCTCACTCTTTCGCTACTCGGCAGCAAAAAGCCCGCCAAATGTCCGCCTTTGCCGATTGATGCGTCACGTGCCGGCGCGCCGAATGACGAGCTCGTAAAAGCGGGCAAGTCGCAAGAGAAAGATAGTGCAAGGCCGTAAAGTGATGTGTTGCAACATGCTGTTAAGCGCTCAATTAATCCCAGGGGAGGACCCGTTGGAATTTGGCCAACGACCACCGAAATCCGGGCGGCTGGACATTCCGGCCACAGGCGGGAAAAGCGGCGGGAAACAGCGGGAGTCAGGAACATTCCATAAATTTTTTCAGGTACCCGAAAATAACAGTCAATAGATTTTTCTTATCAAGTGTAAAAGAAAAATACGTACTTTCCTAAACAAAAATGTTTCAAGACATTTAAAAATATTTTCAGGGCGAGCTCCACATGGTCTCGCACAAGGAGTGGACCTACTGCGCCCTTGTGCCATCTCTTCATGACGGGCAAGGTTCCGGCAAGGCATTCGGTCTCGGCCCGGACAACGACTTCACGGAGTCCTACGACCACGCGTTCGCCATGTCGAACACCATCAACAAGATCCTCACCGTGTGCGTCTACGAGGTAAGCTCATTTTTGTTTGACACTATGCTAAACTAAATAATAGTTGGAATAATGTTATTTTTTAAAAAGTCGAATAAAATAAATAAATAATTGTGCAAATTTTAATCAACAAAAAATACGAATTCAAAGTAAACAGATAAATTTCAAAATTATTTAAACTTCAGTGCAAGGATAAGCTTCATGAATTTTTTAGTCTCTTTCTGCCGTTTTTCTGCAAATTCTCTATTAGAACCTTTATCGAGTGTCCAAGAGAATGTTCGCATTTCAGAAGTACGACTTCGCGATGCTGAACCCGAGGGGCGGCCCCGAGGCGGAGTTCATGTTCCGATGCGTGTGCAACTACGACCTGTGTAACTCGCGCACCACCTTCAACGCATACCTGTCCAACATGAAGCTCGAATCGATGACCCGATGAGCTCCTCCTCGCGCATAGCGACAGAGTTCCGCCGCCAACAGTGTTAGCCCCCTTGTAAGCAGCCACCACCAGCACCATTCCCCCGGTCGGGTTAGATTGCCGTCATCGTTGTGCTCCTCCTTGCTCCTCTCGTTGTGTCTATGCTCCTCCGTGCGCGATCTCCTCCTCCTTCCCACAGCTCTAGTCTCAGCGTATCCGAGCGGTGCGTCCTCGTGACCCCGTCGTGAATGTGTTACCCCAAGAAAAGCCCCAAGTCGGTGATAAGTGTAACCTCCTTCTCCTCCTCCTCTCGCAAGTGTAGTTGTATCAAAGACAAATGCTCTGCTCTGTGATTGTGTCCGCGAAAGCAATCATCAATCTCACGTTGTTAACATAATAAAGGACTTACAATATTTGTGTCTGAAATGGAACCACAAGGTCCCGTTTTTTAAAGTTCCCGATAAGGTTCCGACTTGTCGCAGCAAGCGATCAAGGTAGACCAAGTTTTCTAGCGTTGCAGCTTTCTTAAGCGTTTCTGCATTTCACCGTATCTGCTCTAATTGAGTCGCGGGAAACATCCGTAGAAACTGACGTCTCTTCTTGGAGAGGCATTCGGGAGTGGGGACGGCTCAAAGGCGAGTAAGGCTCGCCCGAGTCTCCAAATCCAAGCCCGAGTCGAATTTAGGTTCATATTTCCAGATTCGATCTCAAACCCAAAATCGTCTTTCTAAGTTTGGTTAGTCTAGAAAATGTTGCTCGACCTTGAACGAAATAGCATCATACGACATCGGATTCAGGTCCCTAGAACTCTGAAATCCGCTAATACCATTCTACGGCAACGAACACGATCTTCCTAAGCGTCACAGGTTTTTAAGCTTTTTAAACTTTATAGCGAAATCAGGACAAAGTAAAGGATACAGACAAATACTGTATATAGCGTAGCTTAAGGATGTTACATATCGATGACGTTGATTTGGAAAGCACGGTGGAAGGCAAACCACTTGCCAGACTGCTCGATATCCCACGCGAAAACTTCGAGCTTTTTGGCCAACTTCGCATTCGCGAACACGAAGAGCTTTGCGACGGGCGACTCGGCGGTAATGATTCCATCGCTTTCATCCCACGACAACGACCACTGCTTGATGAAAGGGCTCTGTGGCGTCGGAACGTCGGTGCCCCGCGGGTGACCAAATGGTTCTATGTCTAGGCGCACGGGCAGTGCTTCTTGGAGACACGTGTGAATCAACGTGACCGATCGGACGATCTCCACTCCACGCTCCGCCATCTCGAAAGTCTGCAAGGACAAGCGTGTAATGCGATATGACGCAATCGGAATGCATTACATATTGATAAACGAATGTATCATCTAGAACGATGCCTGAGCTTACCTCAATGAACTTGACAATCCACGGACGAGGTTCGGCGTCAGTTGTTATCGCGCAGGTATCTACGACATCGACGCCAAACAGTGCCGGGATGAGGCAGGCCGGAGCGGCATCCAACTATAACGATAGTCTACAAGTAGGGATCGTCACATCCCACCCTCCTTAAGGTCGTAATTGACCCAGTAATGTCCCGTACTATCGAACCGTATTTGGCATATCACAACACTTTTAAGTGCATCTCTGTGCTATTTCGTAGGCAGGTTCGTTCCGTGCAGTACCGGGAAGTATCATCCGACATCCGCTCGGTTCCGCTTAGGAAGAGGACCTTGCTACACTGGGCCTTCGTACAATGTGCCAAAAGAAAAGTCGCAAAATAAGATGACCGCCACTTTCTTTTAGAGGCTGAACATTTTGCCCGTTAACTGTTGATCTACTTACCTGGTACTCCAAGTGCGCAATGATGGCGCGCAAGGAGTTGCGCACGAAGAGCATGGTGTATTCCTCCTCGTAGCTCGCAGAAAACAAACACGTCTCGTAAATCT
This sequence comes from Aphelenchus avenae, assembly GCA_020875895.1. Classification (NCBI taxonomy): domain Eukaryota; kingdom Metazoa; phylum Nematoda; class Chromadorea; order Rhabditida; family Aphelenchidae; genus Aphelenchus; species Aphelenchus avenae. The sequence goes on from JNEY01000181.1 coordinate 54,228, forward strand.
GCGGCTTTAGATGACGGCCTAGAAAGTCGACCAGGGCGTAGTCGATCTCAACCGCTGGGCCCTTGAAACGAAGGGTTCTAATCTGGCACTGCAGCGCGTTGGCATTTGACCGCAGGTGGTAGGGAAGATGGAGGTTTCTCTGGACAAAGCTAAGCGTCAGTCGAGAAAGGAAGGCGTTGTTGAAGCGATGAAAGAGCACTTCCAGAATCGGGTCGCCCGGCCAGCTAACTCGGATCCAGTCGAATTGCAATCCTTTCTGCAGCTGGATTTGGACGGCGCCTTACTCAATCTGCAAAACAGTATGATACCAGGGCATAAACCATGTTTTTAAAGTACATTTTTCTTGGTATTTTCCGAGTGGTGGGCTTTCACTTCTTTAAGCTGTTTAGACAAACGCCAGAAACACTTACGCAGACCTCTTGAATGTACCGAAGAGGCAGCGAGCGTGCATGGCGATTAACGGTGTCCCGCAAGTAACGAGAGTGCATCTGCAAGGTCTCGAGCGACGAGCGGTCGAAGCACTGGAGAATGTCGAGTTCGATTTCCGGCAGCATTACGACAAGAGAACGCAGTCGTTCGTAAAAATATCTTTGTCGTTTCGGCGGTACTGACTGGATTCTGGAGCTCTTTATAGACATCTGCTCCTCGCACGATACCACAGCAAGAGGTCGTCTCCTAGGAACCAACATTGGACGTGCTCCGAGCCAACATTAAAGAGTTGTTGTGCATCGCCCGAAAATATGGCGCTCGAAAGCCGGCAATTTTGGGAACAAATTTCTTGAACGGATTATCCTTGCTAAAACCGTGGTCGATGGAACCACTTTGTTTGTCTCTGAAGGTCGACGGTGATCGGAGGTCTGTGAACTGGACATTCAGTGAGCAAATTCAGAACATCGCTTCAAAAACGTCATGGCTTATTGGTCTTAGTCTGACTCTGACCACTTTCAGTAAAGGTTTAAGTTTTCACTGCTCAAACTAGTGTTCAGCAGCCGATCCGGCAGGTCGGGCCGACCCAACCGACGAGCAACGGATTTTCCCTTAAATAAGGTCTGATCGGTGTAGGTAGGATACCGACCTGAAGGTCGGGTCGGGTCCGGAGGGGCCGGGTTGGGTCCCTAATCTTAGTGGGTACATGAAAACTCGAGGGGGTTATTACCTCGCGTGCTCACACAGGTTCCTGTCTGCCGTAAGGAGAATGGAGCTCAACTGCCCTCCGCGACCTCTCTCCTTGTCTAGGCATGTGTAAAGAAGTGAGTTCTCATTATGAGGCTCTAATCCTCATATTATGCTTCACAAACACTTACACTTACTAGGCGAAGAAAAGATACACATTAATTCTGTAAAGTACTCCTTTTCGGTTAGGGCAGAGACCTGTGCTAGTGTCCTAGGGCACGGTAACCGTATAGTGCCTCTCCTTTCCTTGTTTATGCCAGAAACAAATAACAGTGTTTCAGGCTTCAAGCGTGCTCTTCACAAGATTGACTTAAGCATGCGAGCAAATAACAATGTGGTCTACATAAAACATTTGTAAAGAACAGACACCTAGGAAAGGTTCGAGCTGTACGGTACCTTGTACCGACAAACCTAAGGGTAAAGAGCTAGATAGTTAGGCTCTAGTTATTTCATTCCTGATTTTGATTGTGGAAGGATTTTTTTTATGCGGTTGCAGTGAAAACAAATTGTAGTAACCAACGGGACTACACACAGTGGAAGAAAAGGGATGCTACATGCCGACGACTTGGAGCAGAAAGGCAGTCTGCGCGTCACCGTGCTCCGGCCGGACGGTCCACACGAAAACTTCGAGTTTCTTGGCCGCATTTTTTTCTCGGCCGCATTCCTTCTCGAAAACGAAGAGCTTAGCCTTGGACTCGGTTAAAGTGGTTCCGCCGAAGCATTCCTTGATGTAATCGCTCTGCGGTGTTGGAGCGTCTGTACGCCGCGGCCGGCCAAGCGAGTCGACGGCGTGGCTTAACGGAGAACTCGAATGAAGAAGCGTCACCGATCGGACCACCTTTGCTCCACGCTGAGCCATCTCGAACGTCTGCAACGGCTAGTGTCCGTGGTAATCGGATGCCATCAGCACGTCATTCCTGAGCTTACCTCAATAAACCTGCGAATCCACGGACGAGGATCGACGAGGGTGACCATCGCGCAAGTTTCTACGACGCCGGCTCCAAAAAGTCCCGGGATGACACACTCCGGCGCGGGTCCGCCGCCGCACTAGACAGAAACATTTGGCCACTCCCCTGTGCTTAGCGTGTCAAGAAAATATAGCTGTCTGGCTGAGACTAGTTCTACTGATTAAAATCCGAAAAAGAACACAAAACTACCAGAAATCCCGAATGCTAGAGTTCGTGGGTACATCCCAAAGAGCAGGTGCGTTCCGTCCAGGACTTCCGCGCGTGCCATCCTCCGTGTCCATCATGGACCCACTAATATGCCACTAATACTCAGTCCCGTGCTAGGACGGAACGAAAAAACGGAACTGAACCCTCTGCCATGCCGTTCTCAGGATACAGGTCATGGAAGCACACGCCCGTTTCAGGACCCGCAAACTCCACCGAATTCAGCGCAGCGTCGGTTCATGGCTAGACCCGACAGCTTGGGGGATGTAGACAGGGGTCATGCTAGAGTTAATGGGTACACCCATAAGCATGAGTGGGTACATATTTTACCGAACCGTTCCTGGACGGTATAAATAAATGTTCTCGTAGTGGATAACTATTTAAATAACTCAACAATTAGGTGGGCGTTACTCACCTCGTATTCCAAGTACTTGACATTGCCACGCACGGCATTGCGCGCAAAGAGCATGACATACTCTTCGTTCGTACCGACGTCAACCCACGCCTCGTAGACCTGCGGCTTAAGATGGACGCCGATAAAGTCGACCAGGGCGTAGTCGATATCATTATCTAGGGCATCGACCTGGAGGGTTCTGATCTTGCACTGAAGCTCGGTGGAATTGGCCAGCAGATAGTAGGGAAGACGGAGGCACTCTCGGAAAAAGTTAAGCGTAAGTTGGTGAATGAAGGCGTTATTGACGCGGTGGAAAAGAGTTTCGAAGTTCCGTTCGCACTGCGTCGACATGTGCGTCTCATCGCCTTCCTCCTCCAGTTGAATAGTGACATCGTTACTGAAAATCTAAACAGCGAAAGCAAAACATACGTGTTAAACCCAAAGAGGTCGCTCCGCGAGCTGGTCGCTTTTTGATCAGACGCATAACGGACTTC